>JANRGW010008503.1:0-30134 GCA_024733675.1 Psilopsiagon aymara | reverse complement strand
TATAGGGATGCTGGGGAGGGACTCTTCATTAGGGACTGTAGTGATAGGACAAGGGATAACGGGTTCAAACTTAAACATGGGAAGTTTAGATTGGATATGAGGAAGAAGTACTTTACTGTAACGGTAGTGAGGCACTGAATGGGTTGGCCAGGGAAATGGTGAATATTCCATTCCTGGCAGTGTTCAAGGCTGGGCTGGACATTGTCTTTGGTGGCATGGTTTGTGTGAGGTGTCCCTGGGGGTTGGAGCTAGATGATTGTTGGTCCTTTCCAACCCTGACTGTTCTATGATTCTCTGACTCTATGATGCATTATGTGGTCTCTGATTTTGATTGCTCCATTTTAATAGCCTTGGACTTATTTCCTCAAAGGTACCCAGGAGCAACTGAATTTTGCTCTTTACACACTGATACCATAAGGCTGAGACTTTGTGACTTCTCCAGTTTCTCAGATTGTTAACGACTGCATCCCACATTGGTTCTGTGTCAGTCAGTCTTGATGGCTGGTTTTTCACCTGTTCCAAGCATCCTTCTTCCCACCTTGCTTTCAGAATGCATCTGCTGAAAATGGCCTTTTTTCTTGGCCTCTGCGTCTTGTTCTATGCAGGCTTTTTTTAATGACTTCCACTTGCTGGGATGTCTTCAGCCTCTGTTGACCGTTGGGAGTCATATAGATAAGGACAGCACAGAGGTGCTCAGCCTTGTTTCCCTCTTACTGGGTGGCAGGAGTTTCCTCCTTCCTATCGCTGCAGGGCTTGTCTGCTTCCTCCATGTGTGTAGGATCTACATCTGCCAATCACTGCTACATTGGATGAACACCTGGGAAAGCCTTGTTAGGTGCAGTAGGAGTCTTTTAATAATGACAAACAAAAAAAAGAAAGCAGACAGAGAAGTGGATTTGCACATTATTCATCCTGATAAATATAACTATGAAATTGCTTTATAACTTTGGACACAGTTGGAGCTTTATAATAGGCTGCCCCTGAATTAACACCTGTGATCCTAATGCCTGTGTCTATTTTCCAGATTTTAGCTCTGAATTCCATTTTACAATGCTAGGGGGATAGCCCTGGGTCTGAGATGGGGGCTGAGCATTTAATTTCTCCTGCCTTTTAGCCTTCCACTGTAGCCTCAGGTTTTTCCAAGCCATCTCAGTTCTAGAAAACACTCTGTTATTTGCTTTCATATGGATGAAGGTTTCAAATTTGTCCACATTTTCTTAGCAGTACTTGCTGTAGCATATTTCTGTTCCTGTTAGATGCAGAAATCCTTTCGTAGTTCAACTATTTCAAAGAAAGCAACTGTCAAATTACTCTTCAGAGGAAAGGAAGGAAAGAAGGATGAAGTGGGTGGAGTGTAAGTAACAATTACTGTAGGTTGATAATATTTAAAGATTCATCGAGGGATGGATTTCATGGGCCATACGTGTATGTAACAAATTCGCCTACTCTGTAATCCTTCGCTTTATTGACAACACAACAATCAGTTCTTTCCAGAATGGTAAACTGCAGAATGTTTTTCGTCTGCAAATGCTGCATTTGAGCTCAAATGACTAATGTGATTACTGGAGAAAGCTGGCAAGCCTAGTGAGCTGGTTAGTGAATCAGGCATAAATCCCTCACCAAAGGAACCTTCAGTGCCTGCTTTCTTTTTGAGTCTTAGATCTTGATTTTCAAATTGAAGGATGATGCAGCCCCAGGGGTCTGCAACTCCAGAAATTGCTCAGAATTTGTAGAAATTGGGCATTTACTTGTATATATTGAAATATGGGAAAAGGAAATGTAATTTAGGAGCCTCCTCTTCTTCTGCAGCCCTCAAACCCAGCTACCAAGAAGCTGAAGAAAGCAAGTTAAGCAAGTCATGCATGCAGGTTGCATAGCTGCCATTGCATAATCTAGCACTACTGAACTGTATTTTCACAGTGAGAATCCCCCTAAAACTTCAAGCAAAACTTCTTTTGTTTTTTGGAACACAGGGGTCCATACCCATAGCTTGTTTTTACATTTAAATTTAATTTTCTATTTTTTTTTTTTCCCCAAAAGAAGGCAAGGAGAATCCAGCCGTAGAGAAAGAAGAATATATTTTCCCTTTTCCTTCATTTGAAGTGATTTTTAAATCCAGGACTATACTGATGGGCTAATAATAAAAAGCAGCTATGAAATGCACTGCCTTTTCCCAGCGGATTCCGATGGCACTTCATAGTCCAACTTTTGAAGGTGTGTCCGCTCTTCTTATGGTTCCCAGGCCCTGGTTACTTACCCAGAGCATCTGCCGTTAAACAGCTTGCAATAATGAAGTAAGAAGTTTAGGCAAAGTCAGAAGTGTAAGGATGTGTTTCCTTCTCTGGGCCTGAGGTGGCTCCTGGTCCAATTACCTGTGGGAAAACAGTCACCCAGGCCAGCATTAAAACATGTGGCTTCAGAGCAGCTCAGGCCACATCCCATACTCTTCTCTTTCTGTGCTTTTGAGAGAGCAGAGATGCTGTATCATTATTTATACCTGCATCCCAGCACATGAGCTTTCAGATGGGTGGATACAATGAGGGGAGAAGGGGCTGCAGGCATAGGGCTGAGCAGGCCAATCTGTGCCAGCATCCCCTCCTTTGGATGCAAGCCATGCGGAAGACAGGGACATCCTTCAGTGCCTCTCAGCTGGACACCTGAATGCTGGTTAGAGATACAGGGACCCTGAGGTAGCTATAATTTATACTGGAGCTGCTCAGGACAGACAGTGAGAGCTATGTGAGTGGCATCCTGCTGTAATCCTTTCAGCCTCTTGCAGTAAGCGCATCCTTGCAAGGGGGGGGGGAATCTCAGCCGCCAGCTTTTCATCTTTTAGGAGAAGAAACAAAGAGAAAAATATTTCTTTTTTTTTTTTTTTTTTTTTTTTTCTTTTAGTGCCTGTTTTTTCCCCACTTTGGCATTTCGTTTATATACTGGGTTTTGTATTTTCTCTTTCCCCTGTATTTCGAAGACCCTTAATAAATAAAAGATGTGAACACAAAATTGCTATTCAAATTTGATTGTCTCAAATTGTGTCTAGAATGAAACAAAAATCTAGTGAACTGTGATTTTGTGTGGCAAAGGCAGCTCAATGCTATTCAATCCAGTGGGAGAGATATAAAGAAAGAGTATTAAAAAAATGCCAACTAAGAAAGAAAAGAACAGGTAGGGACAGTGCAATAAAGAACAGCATAATACTTTAATGGTTTGAAGAGTTTTTTCAACAAAGCCATTACTAATACTAGGTATTCTTCTAAGCTCAGTTCTTATCATCACAAAACCATTAGCTCTTTGGTAGTCACAGTCTTCCCTATATCTGTATCATGTCTTTTTATTTGTCTTTGTCTTCTTCTGCTTGACTGGTAACATGCAGCACCCTTGTGCTGTATACTTATTTCAAGACTGACTGCAACAGTTATAAATATCTCCTCGGCATTGAAGGAGACAAATAAAAAAGTGATGAGCTTCAGTAGCCAGAGTTCTGAATTGCTGCAGACAAGATAGTCTGTCAGCAGAGCCCTGTGAGACAAAAATATTGTTGGATGGTTTTTGTAACTTTAAAGAAGAAACCTTTGGTTATATTCATGATAACAGAGAAAAAATTATGATCAGAATTGCTTTTCCTCTTGCACTTCAACGAGGTACCTGAATAGCCCAAATGGATGTTTCCCTATAGCAGCAGGGCTGTGCTTCCTGTCTCCTGAATATTTTGTCTTCAGGCATGACCTTGATGAAGATTTAGCAGTAGGCTCTTACCTCTGCATGGGGAGTTGGGGCACTTTGTGCTGTGCCTCCTGTTTGAGGAGGCAGAAGAGCCACTGCATTTGCTGAATTATGATGTACACTGATATGTAAAGAATCACAGCGACACTTTTTCTGCCAGGTACTGTGGAAGCTCTGCACATCTCATCCCTTGTCTGCAACAGAGCAACGCATGTTTTTTTTTCCTGTGCTTTCAAGAAATAAACACCATGTGAACTTGGTATACATGCATAAACACAATTTAAAATCATAAGTTTAACAAAACCTTTTCTCTTTTTTTTTTGCTTTTAGATCCTGCTTCTTGCCAGTTAGACACAGTGTTGGGTATGCTCTTTGAAAACGAAAAAGCAACTTCTCACAAATAAATGAGAGCCTGAGCACTTATTTCTTCGGCTTTGATGTTTTTTGGGGCCTATGCATCTGCTGATCCAGGGATGTTCCTTGCACCATGGTCTTTGGCAGAGAAAAATATACGATGGAGAATAGATCAAAAGAAAGAGTTGTGGTCTAGACATTTACTATGTCTTTTACAGGAGCATCTCCAGGAGTTTACCAAGGATTAAGACCTCAGAGCATAACAGCTGACTTGGAATTTGCCAAAGTATCAGAACAGGATTATCTGAAATAGATATGTGATCACAGAAACAGGCGTTGCATGATACTCAGCAGTTGTAGCTTCTGGTGCACTGAGCTGTTGTCCAAGGGCTGTGCTTTGCAGGCCCTTCTGGCAAAGTTAGCTTTTGTAGGGAATATAGAGAGAAAGCAGCTGCTCTACAGAAGCCAATGGAAAAGCTGTTTATGTGCAAGGAGTAAAAGTTGGACTTTCTTTGGAGATAAGAAAGTCCTCATGTGGCATTGCTAGCATACTGAAAGTAGGAATTAATCATAGGATTAAGAGACCAGGTGCTACACAGAAGGATGAGCTATGTACTAAAGAACCAAATAGTTGAGGATTAAAAACAGAGTCTACGAGTGAAGACAGATGACAACGGATGTTGCAAATTCATCTCTGTAATGAGAAACCAAGAGAGGTCAAGTTGTTCCTGATATCTTGATCAGTGCAGAGGCCCTGCACTGATATTTTGTGAATGAAGGTTTTGCTTGTGTAATGGCTTAACGTCAGCGCAGGTCAGAGAGATAAGTGAAATCCGGGTTGTGGTGCAACTGCTTGAGTAGGAGCTGCTTCGGCGTTAAGCGTAGGTGATCAGCTGAGAAGGGTGCCAAGCCCCAGGGACCAGGGGGGCAGTGATACCTGAGACATGCAGAAGGGAGGCAGTGCCAGGGGGTTCAGGGAGGAGCTGGAGGGAGGACAAAAGCGGATGAAGAGAGAAATCAAGTGAGGAGGGGTCCTACATGACCTTGCTCTGGACTGGCTTTTAGGAACTGCAGGTGTTTTCATCTTGGCAGCAAGGAGCAGATGAGAGAGTAAAGGCTGGAGGAAGCTTAAGAAAGGAATAGTTTGCCCCATTTGGGAAGGCAGACATTTAAATCCCTTGTTGCCTGTGATGTCTGATCATGTTAAGTGGCATCCTTCCACTCTCAATACAAGGATTTGGATATTGATCATTTAGATGGTGCATGGTGGATAATCTCATTTCTGTACAGTACTCCTTATCCAAGCTGCTTTGCTCAGTTCAACTCTGCTCAGCAGAGACTATACAAATCTGCTGTAAAGTTCAAGCCGTGACCACATTTCCTATCAATTTCTTCACCGGAACATATATTAATGGAAACACGGGGATATATTAATTGTACAATTTTGAATAAATGCAACCTTAGCGGAGTACATTTTTTTATTATTATTTAATAATTATGAGTTCAGGCTTTTCTTAATTTCCTGCTGTGAGCTTTTAAAAGTCACTGCAATGCTGAAACATAAATAGAGTACGTGATGCAACACTTTGCCTAGGCAAATATCATAGACATTTTTACCCCAGGAAAATGTAATGAAATTAAAAAACCTCGTTCAGCTCATTTGAAATTTCACTCTGTTGAAACCAAATAAGGGAAAACCCAAATCAAGATGAAACAATATTTACTTAAAAAAACCCCAACTAACATTTGCTAAGATCTGAGTGAGCAAAAGTAAATGAAAAAAAATCCACAGACAGCATGAAAACAGTATTAAAAAATAATCTTTAAGAATGTGGATGGGAAAACATCCAACCTGCCTAAGTTTTTCCTAGCTACTCCATTCCATATGTAACAAAAAACAGGTAGGATGATGATTAAATTTTCCCAGAAGGTGGAAATTCAGAAATGGAGTAAAATGTGAGACATGACAAGGTGACCTGGTGCCATCCAGAACAGAGGGATTATCAATTTTTACTCTCTTAGCACTTGGTCAGCTAACTCCTGCTTTTTTCCCCTTCCCCCTCTCCTCTTTGGCTTCTTCCTTATTCCTCGTCTTTATATTTTTACTTTTGTTCTTTGTCTTCCTTTCTTAGCCACTTGCCTTGTTCTGACAATATGATTACTTAATACTTACCTGCCAAATTAACTGACTTATTTTACCAACGAGTGGATATACCATTCCCCGACACTCGGTATTTGACAGTTGCACAATCTTTTTTATGTCCATGAGGCACATTCTATAACAGGAAAATTCCAGCAAGTATGGTGGGCTTTCTCTCCAACACACTGCTGTTACATAGCAGCATGAACCAGTATGTGTGTTGGTTTGCCCTCTCTGTTTGACTTTTTAAGGCAATAAAATGTGAATAATTAAAAAAATCTTTTGCAACCCACTCATCTTCTCTCTTTTATTCCAAAAATCACACCCAACTGACCTCTTACTGAGAATGCCATTCCATTCTGCAAGACTCTGTCTTTTCACAGTGAAAAGAAAAAAACCCTATTCTGCTAATTGAGCAATTTGCTTAACTGGATACACTGCAAAAATGTATAGGGGAAATGTTAATGTATTAAGTATGAGTGTGCATTTGTATGCGTGGGGGAAAAGAAATGATACATATATGCTGTAGGTAGAATGCTGCATAAATACCTCAGGCAAAACAATTGTTATTGGAGGTATACTTTGAGGTTTACCCGCATTGTCAATTAAATGGAAGTAAATAAAAGGAAATTGCTTAAATTTGACCTGCAGTTTATTGCTTAAATTTGGCCTGATTTTTTTTTTTTTCCCCCTCCTGTTGGATGATACGTACAGAGCTTGGGGAATCACCTTCTTTCTCTTTTTATTATCATGGTACTTGGAGCCTAGCCATCTATCTGGATACCTAGATAGCTCCAAGATCACCAGATTTTTTTACAGTGAGAACAATCAATCACTGCAGTAACCTCCCCAGGGGCATGGTAGGTTCCCCATTGCTGGAGGTTTTCAAGATGAGATTGGACAGGGTACTACATAATCTCATCTAGGCTCCCTTTCCCATGAAAGTCTGGGCCAGGTGATCTTTCGAGGTCTCTTCCAAGCTTCACTGTTGTATGTTTCTATGAAGCATAAGCCAGGCTTAGAAAGAGAAAATCCACCTACTGGAAAATAAGAACTATTGCAAACCTACAAGGAAGGACTGAACTGAACACTGAAGGAATTTCTCTCCAGAATCCATTTTATTCCTAGCCAGTTCAAAACCTCTTTTACACTTTCTGAACCCCTTTTATACTTTCTGAACAGTTTTTTGCATGTTGTGTGGAAAATAAGGAAATGGGTTTGTTTTTCTTCTTTTACTTTCTCTCCATATAGAGTAGCAACTTTGGGTGTAGATATTTGAAGATAAATGGATTGCCTATCTCACACAAAGGTTTTAAATAAAATGTTTCTTTTCTAACTAAAAAGTAGGTTAGTCTATTTTAGTGGCTTTCTCCTTCCACTGAAGATCATTAGCTTGTATTTGCTGTAAAAATGATACTACCGTCATAAAAGCTCCTTCTGTTGCGATTCACTGCACCATTTAGACCAGATAGCAGTGTAAAGTCCTAATGGAGGAATAAACATTTGAGTATCTTTCCTGATACTGTAATTGCCACATTTAGGTGCTCTGTATGTGAAAACAGAAATACGTAGAAAATTTCCTTGTTCATTGCATTTGCTAGAAATTTTAACATCCTGCCTGCATATGCTTTATGATGTATGTGTGTGTGTGATTTGCACCAAAGCAGAAGTTTCCTTTCTCTTTATGTGCTGATGGAGATTCTTAGTGACATAAAATGTAACTTCATTCCTGTTGCCTCTGAACTGAGAAAAATCTCACATAGAACCCTACAACCAACCTGCTGAGAGAAAAGCCAAGGGAAAATGGCAGCAAGAAACTCTGAAGCTAGATGTGTAGCAAATGATGGTATCAGAGACGAAGTCTCAAAGCCAGGAAGATATGACAAATCAGTATGCAGCTCTCAAAACTCCTTCATTTGGTAGGACACATAGTTATACTGCGTTCCAGAGATTTTTCTTCTGTATTGGAACAGCTGGCCAGCCCTGATGAGCTTCTGCAGTCCCTACTCGGACTGCGCCAGGAGAGCTGGGAAGCTCAGACACCAGCACAGGTCACCCTGGGACAGGGTCTTTCTCATTTTGCTGGGTTAACACCCTCAGCACCCAGAGTCAGAGAGATGCTTACAGCAGCACCTGTCATGCTGTAGCATCTCTCTGGCACAGTGCTCAGCTGTGAAGATGGTGAAGATTAGGTTTTGGGAAGTGGAGGTTCAAGTGTATTATCTGTTGTAGGCACATATTTAGGGTAAGTTTAATGTAGGTACACTAAGGAAAGAACTTGACTTGATAGATCAAATTAGGAAAAAGAGTGCTTGCTGAGGAAAAGAATTGCCCTGACAAAGGGCACTTGTAACATTAGGAGATCTGGGTTTAGGAATGTACAGATTGGGGAACACATTTTGTTGACCTCTTCTCCTAGAGTAATTGAAAATTATTCAGCTCTGCTGAGTGTAACTGCCAACAGCTTCTGCTTCATATAATTGAGTTCTCTACCCTCAATTTGTTTGCCTGTGTTTCAGTCTTTGAAAAAAATACAGCACTTAACCTTTTATTGTTTATTCAGACTTATTTAGAGAAAACAAAATTCTCTGTAGCTGGCTGTATCAACTACAATTTTGCTGAGCTCTGGAATGAGGTGAGTGTCAATAAAAGCAGCTCAAAACCTCTTTCTTCCAGGGTTATTACTGACAGCATAAACACTTTTGAATGATATTGGATGCCCCTGATTTTGTTAGCATGTGGAATGGATACAGCCCCTTTCTTCTCAAAGGACTGAACACGTATTTGTGTCAGGCAGGTACCTCAGGAGGCAAGTGCCTGCAATTATTGTGTCATTTGTGTTTGTGTTTTCACCCAAAACACGAGAAACCCTAAAAATATAAAAACATTGGAAAAGTCATGTTTGTAGTGTCTTGATTTCAGTGAAAATCTCTCTGCAATTGGAATCCACTGCTCAGGTATGGAAACTCCCAATGCAAAGCCCAGTGCTGCTGCTAAGTTGGGTGGGACTTTATTAGCTTGCAGGCAGCTAGCCTGAGTTTTGCCTCATCACTGTCTTCCACCACGTTTAAGAGGAGGCTCTGTAGCTCTCTGCAGCTGCTTTAGAGCTCAGAGTGGCTCTTATACAACCTGCTCCTAGCCCTCTTTATTTTTGATGTGTCTCATGATGACTTCTCAGTGGCAATCAGGTAGCTATGTTGGTTGGATTGTGCCCAAAGCTTCAAGCAGCAATGATTTATTTACTAACAACTGATCCAAATGGCATAATTTTTCCAGTGTCTTGACACTCAAAGGCCAGTTTCTACTTCTGTGGGCCTATGTGTACTCCCAGCCTGTCAGTGACCCCCTGCCCCTTGCTGGTATTACTAGTACTTCCAGTTGGCATATCTTGTATGAGAGAGGCATTTTTAATGTAGGTCCATAGTACTCTTTATTTTTGAGTCTTGCTTCTTAAACTGGGCACTGGGCAGTGGGCTCCTTGCACTGGGCTCTCTGAGATGCCAGGCGGTAGGTTTGCAGTGCCTGTCAGATGATTAAATAAAGATGATGATTCTTACTGGAGCACCTCCTTTAGAAGAGAGGCTGAGAAAGTTCGGCCTGGAGAAGAGAAGGCTGTGTGGAGACCTCATAGCAGCCTTCCAGTATCTGAAGGGCTTATAGTGATGCTGGGGAGGGATTTTTCATTAGGGACTGTAGTGAGAGGACAAGGGGTAATGGGCTCAAACAGGGGAAGTTTAGATTGAATATAAAGAAGTTCTTTACTGTGAGGGTGGTGAGGCACTGGAATGGGTTGCCCAGGGAAGTTGTGAATGCTCCATTGCTGGCAGTGTTGAAGGCCAGGTTGGACAGAGCCTTGGGTGACAGGGTTTAGTGTGAGGTGTCCTTGCCCATGGCAGGGGCATTGGAACTAGATGAACTTAAGGTCCTTTCCAACCCTAACTATTCTATGATTCTATAAATAAGGTTAACAGAGCACTGCGGGCAGGGAGCTGGGAAGCATATACATGTGGCTGCTAGGGAGAGGCTTACACCATATTGCCTTGAGAGTAAGCTAGGGTAAGAATCCAAGAACTTTTGTTTTGCCTACAATGGCTCAAAAAGGCAAGAACCTGCCAAGGGAGGACCTGGTCCTTGCTCTGGAGTCCCTGAGAACTTCTTGAAGTGCAGCTGATGAGTTAGCTAGTAATACCCAGAAAGAAAACAAAGTTTTTGTCATAGGCTGTGGAGGTGCTGTGGAGCTATCACCATTGCTGAGGAAAATCAGTGACAGCCAAATGGTGCGTGATCTGCCTACCTGGGCATGTGCCCTCCCTACAGACCTTGGCAGTGGGTTAGGCAGCCCAGAGGCACAGTTGCTGTCCAGGATATGGAGCACATGCCTGCTGTGGACTTCTCTGTAACTATAATGCAGTATTGTTTTTGCAGGCTTGTAAATCCAATTATTTCAGGATTTATTTTTGCCACCCGTGGCAAAGGAAACACAAGCCATGGGAGTGTATTTGTACAGTAGGGAATACAGAGGAAAAGGTTCTGCTTTCCCCTTCAGCCTCTGATATATGTGCTTTTATCTTTTCTAGTAGGAAGGGTATGTCCTGTGTCAACCTTCATGGTCAGGTACAGCAGCTTTTGGTGCTCTGAAGAGCAAATTATGACTATCCTCAACCTCTACTTTTCAGAATAAATCTTGTCCATAATAGGTCTATTGTTCCTTACACAGTAGAAAACTGTTGGTTTTCCATTACTTTGGCAGGGTTGTAACACCTCTGAGAGCGTGATTTTGCCTGAGACTGTGTCTGTGAATAACCTGCCACAGGCAGTGATCCTGCAAACATTCTGGCATGTCAGTTTTTTCTGTGCATGAATGTACATTACTGTTAGAACTCAGGGCTTAGGCATGGAGATGTTATTATTTGCAAAGGCAGTCATTTCCCAAATGTAACTCAAGAACCTGTGTTCTGTCTGGATTGTATTCTATAGTTCTAGAGGTTTATCAAACTGTGTAACTTTCTAAATAGGACAGTGTATAGCTGTTTCAGAGAGACTCACCTGTCTAAACAAATGAATGTTTATTATGTTATAAAATTAAAAAGACATTGAGCTTGTTTTTGCAAAGATGCCTATAGGTCTCTTGGGTTGGCTTTTGTTTTTTGGCAGATGGATCCAGACAATGTATTTGTGTACAACATTCTTCATGTACATGCAAGATACATTTCCTGATGGGAAAAAAAAATCCAAGCCTACAGCTACTCAGTTATTGGCTGCCACTTGATAGAGGACTGAACCTTGCATGTTAATAAACAGCAGATATGGGCATGCCAGTTTTATGTTGCTCTGACTCTGGAGTATTTATCACTGTCTGGCATGCTTCTTTCATTGCCTTGCCCATAATTTCCTACAGTCACAGGAAACACTTATAGAAAATAGACTGACCATAGGATGCAAAGATCACAGTCATCTCAGTGATTTGTTACTGCCTGTCATATTAGAAGAACTAAGGTTATGACAGTGTTTCCTCTTTAATCAGCTGGAAGAGTCCTCCCAGGCAGGTGAAACACCACTTACTTTTCTCTTACAAAACGGAATGATTCTGAGCAGTGCCGAGCCATTAAAGATTTTGCAGTATTGCAGAAAGGTTGTAAGAGGCCACTCTGCTGCTGACACAAGCTGGGTGAGTTTAGGGGCCAGATCCTCAGCGGGTGCAAACTAGCACCCTTCAATTGACATCAGCTGGGTGATGGAACTGCTGATACACCCTAAGGAGCCTTAGAGAACCAGATGGCCTGCAATGCTGCATTTACTGTTTTACTATCTGAAATATTGTTCCAGTAACTTCATTGTATAACTTTTTTGTTTCTTGTTCTGTTAGTGAGTAATCCATCAGAATCTGATTTTGCCCACTGCAGTACAGCATATTAGCAAGTCCCTACCTTTCTGTCTGGCCTGCTCACTAAGCTGGGCACAGTGAAGACATGCTTTGAATGCACCTAGGTTCACATTTAAATAATGTCTGAAGTTCAATAGTGGTTCACTTTCTTTCTTTGCGTGTTCCTTTCTTTGTTTTGTGTTGTGTTTTTTTTTTTTTTATTATTATTTTGATACCTGGAAGTACTATGAAGCTGCTGCTCATGATACAGTTTGGGTTGAGCCTGGTTGGTAGAGACACTAAAAGAAGTAATCTAAATAAAAGTGCATGGCTTCTTAGACCCAAAACTGGTTGATTTGCCAGTCCCAATTCATTTATCTTACAAAAAAAAAAAAAAACAACCCCACAAACAGAAAAAAAATCCTCAGCAAATTCCTATCAGTTTCACAGAGGTCATTTGATTCTCTGGCTTCCAGTAAGGATATCATTATACTCCTTAGTCCTAACCCAGTCCTAACCTGCTCAGCTTTCTAAATAGTTTGTTTAATTAATCCCCTGTCTTTCTGATTGTGAGTGCCTTGTATTGCTAGTGAGATTTTGATGCAAAGCATCACTAAATTAATTAGCTCTGGCCTTGATCCACCAGATTTAATGGGGGTATGTGCACGTTCAAAGGTAGACAACTGTTGAAGTGCCTCAGTGAATGGGGTACTTCTCCCTTAATGAGGGGGCTAGGCAGCTTGGCCTCTGGCTGCTGTGAAGTTAGCAGGGATACTTACTGCCTCAGCAGACAACCTCTGCTCCTGGGAAGCCTTTATGATATTTTAGTTATATCTTCTACAGAAGTGTAACACCCTGATTAATCTTCATCTTATTTTCTGCCTCCTTCTCCTGTATCCCTGTGTTACCTCGCATTGAAGATGTTCCCACTGAATTTGATGTAAGCTTTATGCACATTTCAAGCAGTGCTCTGGTTAAGGCCACATAATCTGTAGTTTAAAAGGTTTGATCAACAACAGCTTAGATGTTAGATTTTTAACAGAATAAATTCTGTCTGTTCATGGACTGTTAATTTGATGGCCAGCAATTTACTGTTATCTTCTAGACTGAGATTAAAACTGAGATTAAAACTGATGTCATCTTTGGGTTATCGAAAGACAGCAGTGCATTCCACAGCAACAGGCACCACTTGTTAACTCTTCATCAGTGTGTACATAAGGGAAAGGGGCATGGCCAGCTGGCTTTGGTTCCTGTGCCTGTTTAGGCCAACCCACTGAGCATCCAGACTTTATATTCTCTGCCAGTAAAAATCTAGCACCGCAGAAATTCTGAGTATTTCTCATCCACTTTGGTGAAGCCAGAATTTCATTCTGTGAATTGTCATGGTCTTTTCTCAGTGTAGCAGGATACCTGTGCCCAGCAGCACGTGCCAAGATTCAACAAAGAGAATTGCAAAGCTTTTTAAACAGTCACTCTTGCAAATGGTCCAAGTCATTCTTGATGGCTTGGCCTGGCTGTGTAAGGCACTACTTTAGTTTCACAGGTATGTTACGGGCTAGGCTTTATAAGACACTGAACTCAGCAGATAAATTACAGACCATGAGTTTTGTCCTTGGATTTGGAGGATGAAACCCCAAAATGACTCTGGTAGAACAGCAATCTCTTTGGTGAACCTCGTATTAGTAAGTGTGACATGATCTAGCAATCTAAACTGTGGGGAACTTTAGCTTTACCGATTTTTATTTCCTAGTAGTCCAGGTTTCCAGGCAACTAAGGAGGAAACCGTCATGACTGCAGGATGACCTTTCTGCTCAAGGCAACAGTGGCGCAGAGCTTCATATTGAGAAGACAGCCCTTTTTGACTGGGACAATGAGCTCCTGCCTAACACATATGGCTATTCAGATTTCTATCAGAGCCTTTGGGAGTGTAAAAGTTCATCTTGGAAACTGAAGCGCTGGTCCACTACTGAACAGCCTTGCTGGCAAAATCCTGCCTCCCCTCCAAAAGGAAGTAATAGTGTAATGGTGCTACGGTGGTTGACGGGATGCTGCTTAGGGCAGAGGAATAGATCCCCAGCTGTCCTGGAATCATTCTCCAGCAGCAGTGACTTTAGGCTGCTGTATCTCCTGGCATTCTTCTTAAACTAGGACCACTCTAGTAACCAAAATGAAAAAGCATCTGTGGAGCTTAATGGCTCCTAAGTCTCCCCATTTGTCAGATGCATGTATGATATAAGCGTAACTACTTTTACACTTTTAGGCTGTGCTTAACTGGTAAGGCAGCAAATACTCAGTGGAATCAAGATGCAAAACAGCCTGAGGGGAGGGCTGTTCCACACAACAAACCACACAAGGATGCTGCAGAGGGACTCTTCATCAGGATCTGTAGTGACAGAAGAAGGGGCAATGGGCTCAAACTTTAACAGGGGAGATTTAGGTTGACTATAAGAAAGAAATTATTTACTGTGAGGGTGGTGAGGCACTGGAACAGGTTGCTGAAAGAAATAGTGAATGCTCCACCCCTGGCAGTGTTCAAGGCCAGGCTGGATGGGGGCTTGAGCAACTTGGTCTAGTGGGAGGTATCCCTGCCCATGGCAGGGGGGTTGGAACCAGATGATCTTAAGGTCCTTTCCAACCCAAACCATTCTGTGATTCTATGGAACACTGCAGGTTTTTTTCTCCCTTGTTCCCAAAGGGATATGAGTGGCAATATAGCATCTGTCCAAATAAGTCAACATCCATTCTGAGTGGTTGTTTACATAAATAAAATTTTTTGGGGCCCTGAGCTCCATACACCTGATTTCTGTTATAGTTACAATTTCACTTGATTGACTCGCTTTTGCACAAGGCCCTGCTGGCTCCACAAGCAGGCACAGCAGGACTCTCATCTTCGCCAGAACCAGGATCCTGACTCGAAGCAGCTCACTGAAAGCAGTGCCCGGCTGATCCCGCTTGTGTTTGGGATGAGCACAGGGGTAATGAATACATGGCAGCCCTCGGTGGGAGCTCTGCCACTGTTAAATTTGTAGCCAATTAGCCGTGTTGCACAATTCCAGCAGAGTAACACCAGTCTCTATAGACCTGGTAGAGTGCGAGGGAGAGAAATTAGTTTAGACAAATACCTCTTAATCCCTTGTTCTTGGCTGGTCTGGAGCGCCTACTGCTAAGTGCTAATAGCACTGGGAAATCCCAATTCCCAGTGTCAAGGGCTTAGAAGAATCATTCTATTAAAGGGAGACATTTATTTTGCATTAGCTTTGATCAGCGGCTCCTAGGTGAAATCTCCTTAAGTAAATAAAGCCTCCCGACCGGGGGAATGCGGGCTTCTCGCCAAGCGGCCGAGGGAAAGGGAGCCGTGGCCCCTTTCTTCCGCGGGAGCAGCCGCCGGCCTGGGGCTGGCACCCGCGCAGACCCACGTTGTCGTGGGGACAGGGGCAGGAAGGAGCCGTCCGCCTGCGAGCCGGGCAGGGCCGGGCAGCGTTGCGCGGTGCGGTGCCCGCGCGGTGCCAGCCGCGGCGGCGGTGGCGGCGGGGATGGCGGCGGCGGTTGGACGATCTCGCGCTGCCCCCCGGCGGCCGTTAGAGGCCATGCCGCCCCCGGCTCTGCCTTCGCTCTGGGCTGGGCTCCCGCCTCACCGGGGTCCGGAGGAGCCCCGGGGCTCTGTGGCTGCGCTGAGAGGGGCGCCCCCGGGTCGGGTCCGGTCGACCCTCTGGCAGGGGCGGCCGGTGCCGTGGTGGGGAGAGGGAGCATGCCTGCCCCGGGAGCCGGTTGTGCTCCCCCGGGAGCCGTGGCCCACGGCAAGGTCGGGGATCCTCGACACGCTCATCCACCCTCCCACGGGGGAGCCGAGTAGGGTCAGCTGCACGGCCAACGGCCTTACCCTTTCCATCACCAACCGGCCGTACCCGTTTTGAGTATTACAGTGTCACTGAAGGAAAAAAGCCGAAGAGCGAAATTACTCAATCGGCGTCACTGCATCATGTCCCCATGTCAGGTAGCTGGAGATTTTCCACCGCATTAGAGAATAATGCCTTGCATCTGGGACTGGCACGAGCAACAGGAGACTGTTTTTAAGCTTCAGCCTCCCCATGTATTTTAGATGCATTTGCCAAATGATACTGATGTATAAATACTCTAAGCATCGCATAAAAGACGGATATTGCATGCGAAGCTTCCCCAACACCATTACTAAGCCTTTGTAACATTACAACATTACTTAGGGGCTCCAGAAGCTTCTGGGACTGAGGGGAAATTGCATTGATGCATGCAAAGTTAGGAGCCGACAAGCATTTTCCGATCACAGAGTGACATACAGGGAGAAAAAATGTCATGCTCCTTAATCCTAATTATTTGCACGCATTGGGTCTTGGTCCATAATTGGAATGTGAGCAATCTGTACACACAAAATGTAGCAATTTCTATACTTATGTAAGTAGCTGTTATCGAAAAATTACATAGCTTGCTACTGTGTTAACTTTATGACTGCTTCCTGGCATTGCTTGGACGCGCGGTACCGGCAGAAGGTACCTGCTGGGTTTCTGAATGCATCAGGTACATCCTAGCATTTCCATGACTTTGGAGGAATGTTAATAGCATGACAGTAGCACAGCAGGCTCCACGGAAGAGCGGCGGGGAAGGAGGATGAGCAATGACGGTTACATTAGGGCCACTTTGTGAGTGTCTAAAATAATTTTACAGATGAAATACCCATATATTAAGCAAGGTTACAAAGACAGAATGGGTGAAGGGGGGTTTTCTAAGTGGCCAGCTTGCAAGTACTCAATTATTTTCCAGCTGTAAATAGCAAACGTGGGTTCAGGTTCCTGCTTACCTCTGAGACTTTTTCTCAGGGAGACTTGGGTCTCTGTGCTGACTTTTGAATCCACAGATGGGTGATTTGGGTACACTTTTGCTCTGGTTACCTTTTCTGTTCCCCTTGGCCTTTGTCCTTGGCATTAGCATCCTTTATGCTGTGATTGCAGCTATGCTCAGTAGCTTGTAAATATAAGCTGCCTCTACTCTTGCTCTGGGAGAGCCAGGTAAGCTTTTCTGTGTGATGGGGTCTCAGCTCAGCTTGGAGGAATAGTTACGTACCAGATGTGAGCACAGCATAAGGAGCAGAGCAGGCTTCTTCTCTGCTGAACGTTCCCACATGCATAGGCTAGGTTTACTTTCTGCTATGGAGGCTGGCATGGGTCATCTCTCAGTCTGGGGTACTGCAGGGATGGGACCTGACCATGAGCCATGTGTGGTTCTCTAATGAGAACCTTTGTGGTGGGAAACATGAGGACTGCTGGAGTCTTTTTGACTGTGTCAAAGATATAAAATGGATAAAGATAAGGCAAAATGAAATTCACATTAGAAATAAGTTGTGGATTTTTAGCATTTAACTATTCAGATAGATTGCCAGGAGGTGTAGCAGACATTTTTTCCCCCATTGCTTTTAAGTTAAATGAAGACTGGATGTCTTTGCAGAAGATATACCCTAATCCAAATGTAAATTGTTGGGATCAATGCAAGAATTACTGGATGAACTTCTCTGGCCCTTGCTATGCTGCATGTCAGACTAAATGATGCTAACAATCACTTCTGGCAATAAAAATGTATGAGCAGTAGAAAATTATAAGTTTGAGAAGAATAAAATGATATGAAATTAACTCCATAACAGAAATGTTTTTGCAGCATAAACTCCTCTTTAACTTCAGTTGCATTATTTCAGATTCTCAATGAAAGCAACACAGATGTATAGTTGTATTTTCACATTAATAACAACAGCTGGGGAACATAAGGAAAAATTAATGTAGGTCAAAAGTGAGGGAACTGACTCCCAGTAAAAGGTCTGTCTGTCCCTGTTAGCTTGCCACTCAGTTTTTCTATGGAGGACCAATTTTCTGCAGCTGTTGCTTATACTTGATTCACTTGGTTTTTAGAAATTCTCCCCTTTTGGGCATGATAGGATTAAATAGGTAATTGACTGTGCCTTTCTTGGTAGATGAATAGTGTTTATATTTAACCCTCTCAGACAACTGACTTGCAAAACTCAAAGGAGGCTTTCAACCTCTCTATTGGCCCAGTGGTCCTGGGAACAAACCCTGACTTCAAGGGAAACGTAGCTCCTGTAACCTGGTATTTGTTTGGCATCTTCAAAAATCTCTGTGAGTGAGCAGGAGATGGAGGATGGGGCTATGTGAATGCCTGTGTGAATGCCTGTGTGAATGCCCAAACTGCTAAGTCCATTTAACAGATGTCCACTGAAGCAGTGCATGCACACGGAAGTCAGCAAACCCAGAATTCATACTGTGAACCACCTTTTTGCTTACTGTTTTGGGGTTTTCTTCCTTTCTTTTTTTTCTTCCCCCCCCCCTTTTTTTTTTCCCCTGAGAGGTGCCAAAGAAAGGAATGGAAATAAAAGCTGATTTCATAGCCATTGGAAAAGTCTATTTTATTTTATTTTTTTTATAAAAAGGTAGTGCCAAGGCCTCATATTTCAATCTTTCATTTGACTTCTCTCAACCATAATTCCGAAGAAGGGCTTGATCTGACTTGAGCTGAATCATGTGGAAAGTTCTTGTGGAAAGTCTTGCAGAAGGGTAGAATTTTTTGAGCTGTCTCTTTCTATTTTGGCTGAGGAGAAGCAATAAATTCCCAGCTTTCTATATTTCTTCCCATTGAGATTTTCAAGATTTTATTTCCTAGCCTAAAAAGACCTGGCACAAAATATTATCTCTCTGAGACATTTTCAGTGAGAAATTGTCTGGGCTGCTCACTTTGGAGAAGGTCCATTCTCCAAAAGTCTTCCACAGTAAAAGAGACATAAAGAGAACTTGGTATTTCTTGGATGTGACTTAGCTGGGCCATTTTCAGCTGCTGCAATAGGATTATGTAAAATTGTAATTTAAAGAAATTTTTCTACAAAGGACTATAGACTACTATTTCAGCTATAAAGGTCCACATTGTATTTACCTGGAGTCGGCCATTGAACATTAACTAGGAATAAACATGAAAGATCAGTGGAGGAGAGAACAGGATGTAATATTTTCCAAAAATACTTAATAAAGACATATGCTTACAAAGCAGAAGTGAGGGAATTTGTAGTAAAGGAAAAAGAACTGCTTGTTTTCAACAGAATATAACCCAGTGGTAGAATTTGGAAACTGGTGAATGTTGAAATCTAAAGACATTATTTTTGCTCAGCTGAGTGCCTTCCTTAATACTGCACAAGCATTCTTTAATGTAACATAACAAGTGTTTATGTCATAGCATCCAGTGCCCTAT
Source organism: Psilopsiagon aymara (assembly GCA_024733675.1). Taxonomy (NCBI): domain Eukaryota; kingdom Metazoa; phylum Chordata; class Aves; order Psittaciformes; family Psittacidae; genus Psilopsiagon; species Psilopsiagon aymara. Next base: position 10,779 of record JANRGW010008503.1, on the reverse strand, counting down.
GTATTTCTCTTCTCTTTACCCTGCATTTCTCTGGTAAACAGCCTATGTCTCTGTACAGCTAAAGGGAGAGTATGAGAAGAGATGGCTGCTTTGGACAATTTTGTTCCAACAGAGCAAAATATCAGCACAGAAACAACCCCTCTCTCAGCCTCCCTGAAATTTGGCTCTAAGCTGTGGCATTGCCTGTCTGTACAGAGCAGCCCCAGACTCAGGGTCAGAGTGGGTGCATCTGCTCTAGTGATTTGGGATAGTACTGAGAGCATTCCTGACACTGGAGCTTGATTGTGCTGTTGAATTTACAAAGTGGTCCCTGGCATGGTTTTGACCTGGGATGACTAACATTTTCTCAAACAATTTTTAGACGCTTTCCTTGCTTTCAGGTCTAAGTGTCCTTTAACCATCAATCAGCTGAGAATATTTTCTCTCACAGTTTTTCTGAGAACCACATATCTAGGCTCTGTCTAGTGTTTTCTTGCAGGTTGCTGTAACAACTATGCTTTCTTTTCTGTTTCATAGACTTGCAAACCTCCCTAGAATCAGGACAAATTCCTCAGCCTTGGAAGCACCCCTTTGTTTGGACTGTCACACATATTGTCAGTGCGTGGTTATTGATTCAACAACTCAGCAGACAAAGGGACGGTCTTGGATTCTTACACTTGCCTTTAAATGAGAGTTGTCAATTAGGCCCTTCAGTTTCAAAAAAGTTTAAGCTGACCAAACAATCTGGCACCTATTCACTCACACAAAGGGGAAGACATCAGAAGAAGTAAATATTGCATATTAAATCTTCTTGTCTATGAAATCCAAACTGTTGCCAAAATATGCTGGTTGTTGAGACATGCTACATCCCAGATACAGTCTAAACTCTTAATTCCGGAGTCTAAAGTGTGTATTCATGCCACCATTGTCTCAGCTGCAGTTGAACACTGCAATGACTTTTAGTCTGCTTTCTTTCTTCCCTCTTTTGTTCCTTGACCCTGGACCTTACTGTATCACTTACTTTATCTACTACTCTGATTGTATAGCTTGGCTCTTTGACTCTCTTATCTAATTCCTCTTGCTTTATTTATTTCCTATTTTGCAATTCTTTCCGTTGCATCTTCAGCCAAAGGAAATCTTTGTCTTCGACTTTTATCATAACCTCTTGAACCCCTTATTGCCCTGTTGGATACTGTTCCAGGATCACATATGGCCACAGAAGGATTTTGACTGTATTTAGCTGGGGTCTGGAGTTAGTTCTTTACCCACCTGCATCCTAAATGCTCATCTTTGTGGATTTTTCTACATTTGCGCCAGCAAGTGGAATACAATTTCTCTCCAGGGCAAGACATTTGTGGTACACTAGGGCTTCCTGGATTTTATAGACCCAATTCTAATCTGCAGAGCCGGTCTGTGATAGCAGGGGAAAACTAGGTGCACACAAGAAGCATTGCTGAAAACTGCAAGACTAACTGGAAAAGCAGATAGAGCCAACATGTTCAAAATAGTAATCTAGCTTTGGGTCTTGTGTTTTATGGAGGTCAAGCCTGGAACCATGTCATAAAGTCATTCAGGTAGGAAAAGACCTTTAAGGTTGTCAAGTCCAACCATTAACCTAACACTGCCAAGTCCACCACTAAACCATATCTCTCAGTGCTACACCTGCAAGTCTTTTAAATGCCTCCAGGGATGGTGTCTGAAGGGACAGACAATAAATAATTTCTCATACAACTCTCGAGGGAGCTCCTTCTAAGATTGTGAAAGACCATTTCCCCAGTTTGTATCCTGCCTGATTTCCAGCTGAGATTTCAACCCACATCTTCTACATTTCAGAAAATGTCCTAACTTCCAAGTTGTATCTGTTTTTTAGTGCATGGTCTCTGTCTGTCCTGAGGATCTAACGCAGCTGTACCATCTAATTAAACTGTATGAAAGGACATACTAGCCGAGGTAAGCTTTGTCAGAGAAACTCAATAGAAAAGATGAGCAATTTTTTTTGCAAAGTAGTTTTCTCCATGAGAATGCACTGTTTTGTTAATGTATTTTCTTGGAAAAGTAGGATCTACTTGGCACGGTTAGTGGTTCAGATGCTTGTGATGTGCACCGAGGGAGCAGCTAATGTGTTCTTCTGTGTACCTCTGAATATGCTAGTGACCTCTCTTTCTCTACAAGTGTTCTTGAATTCTTTTGATTAGAGAGAAAAAAAGAACAAATGCCAAAACAAAACACAATGTGAGAATAAAATAAGAGTTTTCTATTTGGTGTGGAATACAGTGCATATTTTTGGCCAACCCTATTTGATGGGTGTTACAGTAATCTGTCTTGTGCAGATTTTCATCTAAAAATATGTCCCTGCACTATTTCATATTCGAGTTCTTTAAATAGTGTATTGACACTCCCTAGTCTGTTATGAAATCCATGACCCTCTCAGTCACATTCCCTATTATTCAGGTAGTGCAGATGCAATTTTCCAGGGTACAGCCCTCTAGAGTTCTCCCACAGCAATTTCTGAAAGGTCTTTTGGATTTGTGTGTGCTCCTAGGAGGAGTTGCTCAGCCCTCTCTGGAGGCCCTGCCTTGCTCAGCAACCTGTCACAAACCAGAGGCAGCCCTAAGTGCCTCAGAGAGAAGGTACAAAGGTACAACCTGTGTCAGACATGTCTAAACTAATCTGCTCCGGAAGAAAGATTTCCTCCCCTTGAATATTAAAAGGTAACAACAATAATAATAATAATCAAAGCCTTGAAGCAGGGAGATAGTTAGCTTTTCTTCAAACTTGCTGCCTTTTAATTGTTTTTGAGCATTTCTAAAGGCAAGACGTGCCTAACCCTCTGCTGAGTCCTGTTGGATTGACTTCGTCCTGTGGTTGGTTTTTTCATATGTTAATTGTGGGAAAGTGCGTCTCCTTTCGCATAAATTTTGAATCTTCCATGCTTAAATTTTGTGAAATGTCTCTTTGTTCTTGCATTATGATGAAAAAGGTGTGTGTGTGTGGGGGGGTAAAAGTACCTCATCTGTCTTTTATATTGTGCTCCTTTGGATCATTTCCTCTTTTGCTTATTTCATCTCCTCAGTAAACAGTCCAATTCTGTTCCATTTTGTTTCATTTCTGAGGTTTTCCATCTCTAATTATTCTCATCACCCATCTCAACTCTTCTTCTATCTGTTACATCCTTTTTTGACATTTTAGGTGCAGATTGTTGCAGGTGCAATTTAGATCACTTAGATGTCCAAGTTCCTGACTTATGGATGCAATCAGGGACTCAGAGATCTAAGTAACTAGATTGCAGACACAAATAATTACGTTGCAAAATGTGCCTGCAAGTTTTGTGCCCATGAGAAATGGTTAAAGCTAGACTAAAGATCAGAGCCTTAATCACAAGCAAAATATCCCCATCACTCTTTAGAAAAGAACCCCCTCCATTTGAACAAAGTACTATCACAGGAAAAAATATCTTCTTAAACTCTTCCTATACAGAGCTCTGTAAGTAAATGGAATAATCAGCCATGAAGACAAGGAACAGCTGGTGGAAAATTTGGAGTGAGAGCTGATTTTTTTTTTTTTTTTTTAAAGAAAGAAAAATATTTGAACTAGAACTTTATTTCCTAGATTTTCTGCACTGACTGAAACAAAGCTTGCATTGACAGCTGAAAAAATGTAGCTCCTCTTTCAAATGTATCAAGAGAAGTTTTGATGCTTTCCTGTTATTTCTTCTGAAAGGGGAAAAAATTATGTTTGTCTTTAAAAACCAAAGATTACTAATGTTCAAAATTAATGAAATATTCAATATTGAAAAAAAAATATGTTCCATTCCTTCCCATTAAGCTTTCTTATTACAGTCACATTGACAAAGAAAACAAAATAAAATAATTAACAATATATAAATAATTAAAGTAGGAACTGGGTATATTCTAGAATTAGACTTTGTAGTAAGATCCAGTGTTAATCTGTAAACATACATGACTTTCAAAATATTCTGGACCTGTAATGCTACTCTCTCCTACAGATTGTGAGCTGTGGAACTGGAGAAGAAACCTGGCAGGGCGAACATAATAATCGTGTCTGGGCAATTTCAGCTAACTTTTTCTTCCTGTCCTCCCAAATTGTATTTTAATTTTGGGTGCATTTTAGCCCTGTGTCTGCTCCAGTCCCAGCATGTCTACCTCCTTTGCTCTGCTACTCAGCATTCCTAACTAATGGCTTTTGGTCATCTTACGAGACTGAGATTAGTTAAATATTATTACCAAACCTTAGTATGGACAACACAGAAATAAGTCAATTTCCAATATACAATAATCTTCACATCTCAGCAAGCCTGCCTATAGCACAAGACATTCCATAAGCAAGATTATATCCTCAGGAATATTCCTTATTTAACTAAATGCCATATTATTTAGTGGTTGAGGCTAGGCTTTGCTTAGCTTTTAATAACATTCTTCTTAAGTTTTGAACACTTTTACATGGCACTTCCTAAAGCACTTTCAAATGCTACTAATGTATGTCAACAAAGCATCATCTGAATTTTCTGTGAAACTGTAAAAAATAACAACAAACCACACATTATGTCTGAAATTGGAAACTATGCATTCTGCTTTGCTTTAATTGATCCTCATGGCATTAATCTGCATTTCCCTGTTTGCTATAGTTCCATAAGTATGCTGAAGGCGATGAGATAGCTCAGATCTCTTTATTGCTGCATTCATGTTCTATGTCTGGAAGAAAAATGTGCTGCTCTTATTTACAAGAAGAGAAAGAGAAGGATCTGAGGAACTACAGACTGGTCAGCCTCACTTTGGTTGCTGGGTAAGTCATGGAGCAAATAATACTGGAAGCCATTTTGAAGTATATAAGGGACAAGAAGGTGACTAGAAGTAGTCAGTGCAGATTTATGAAGAGGAAGTCATGCTTGACCAACCTGAAAGCCTTCTGTGATGAAATGACTTGGAGAAGAGTAGTAGTTGGTACTGCTTGTCTCGAGTTTATAGCAAGGCTTTCAACATTGTGTCCCCTAACAAAGACAAATCAATGAAGTATGGACTAGGTAAATATACAGTCGGATAGAATGATTCTCCTTCCAGATTCCAGCTCATGCAAAGACAGCTAATATCTTTAATCTATAGCTTCTCTTGGGTAGAAAGGTCATGAGGCCTCTGTCAGTCTGTAAGGCTGAATGACTCTGAAAGAGCATTCACAGGGGTAGAAACTCCCTCAGATGTCACTGAAGGCCGTGATAAGCAAAGGATACCTGGATAAGAAGATTGTATTATTGGATAATTTGCTCTTTAGACATCCTTAGTTCAGGCCACTTATTTGTGTGGTCCTCTATGATCATATCTGTTTCACAGCTCTTTCAAATTATGCCAGATATTTCAATTGAATATGAATTTCTGTCTTTTGTGTACTATTGGCAAGCATTAAGGATTAACTAGTTTAGACGTTAAACAGCAGAAAAAATAATCTCATTACTTTTCTTGTATCAGTATCCAAGCTCAAAACCTGGACCTGAAAATTTTGCAATTTAACATTACAAAGTTATTTTAATACCAGTTTCAAGACTTAACCAGTAGACACATGCAAGAAAAGCATGAAGTGAGATTTGGCTTCTTGTTCTTTAAAGGCACCCTATTCCTTCATTTCAGCTATCTGTGACCTAGCACATGCTTTTTGATGTACACAGCCTAAAAATAAAAGTCTAGAATAGGTTGTTATATTTTTTCCTATAAATTTTTGCATTTTTGCTTTTGAGCATAGAATAGATAAGAATAGAAATCTACATTGTAGGCTTCTAAAATTCATTGAGATACTTTCCCAGTTTCCTATCAGTTCCTTACTTCAGTTTCCCTTTAATGGCAGTTCCTTCGTGAGTAAGAAACCTCTTTCTATGCTTTCTGTTCTTCCAGATCGCTTGAAAAACCTGATTGTACTTTTCCTTGCATTTCAAACGTAGTCCATATTTGCAACAACCTGAAAAATGTCTGAGATTGTGATGGACATGTGGCTGAGGTATGGGAAGAGCGATGTGGAAAGTAGAATCAGAATTATTTCACCAGTATGCAAGTGCAATTTCACACGCAGCCACCTATGATTTTACAAATCTCAAAATAATTAAGTTTATAGTAATATTTTTATGTCTCAACTCTACCATTGGCTTTATTATTTTTGGTACAGTTTCATTGTGTTCCCTATCCAAAAATCTTCTGATAATTCCTTTAAAATCTTTTTTTGGTTTTGTTTTGTTCTTTGTTTCTGTATTACAAAAGCAAGATGCCTAGCAACTTGAGACCTTTACAAAGCATAAGACTTCTTGAGCCCTCATTTTGTCACCTCCTGTCTTTGAAGTGGGAACCTCTTTGTTCTTAGTCCCCCTTTTTTTCTGTCTCTTCTCCCTGCTATTTAATATTTGCAAGCTTTTTAAGGTCTGCTTTCCTTCTCAACTGCTCACTGTCCTGCTCACCATTACATGGTGTCAATTGCTAACCTGGCACCTCACCAGACTCTTTGGTTCTTGCCCACCCTTGTGTTGTGCAAGGACAAGGTCATACGCAAAGCTTTCCTACTTCTTGCTCTGCATATATTTCATTGCCATTTAAATGACAATGAAAATATTATAAGCATCTATTGGCTCATAAATACTTTGTAAACATGAATTGCTGGTCTCAGAAATAATGATATTTGGCTAATATTTTTAAAAGACCCATGGAATAAATTCTGCTTTTTTTCCTAGGCTTCCGAGGTAACTTGAACTTTTGCAGTCACCGTTCCTCAGAAGTTTGGAAGAAATGTCTTCAACATTTGTATAATTTCTGTATTGTATTTTATTGTATTCAGTTAGTTTTCTAATGAAAAATTATGATGGGCTTTTCTCAGAGCCCTTAACAGCAGAAGGCTCCAGTTTACAGTAATACCAGAAAATCTGGGACCTGAATTTTCATGAGTTCCAATGTAAACATATGAGAGACTGCTGTGATTGCTAGCCTTTTTTATGAGTACTGGCCAAACTTTGAAAGCTAGTCCTATCCAGTCAAGGTGTGAACCTCTGGGCTTGATTTCTCTCCCCTCAGTCAGGCACTGATTTGATTTAGACTCCCTCTGTCTCCCATGACAAGAGAGAGGCAGAATAACATGAAGGGGCTAACCCCGTTGTGATTTAAAGCACCCTTTTTAGGATCTTCTTTTCTTTATTGATGGTTATGGAGACAATACTGTCCATGTGCCCAATCTGAACAGGTTCATAAGGTGGGATGAATTTTTGACCTCCAAAATAATTTCATATTTTTGTGCCTGGATATATAAAGAAGAGGACAATGAAAAGGCTACCTCACTCTCATGGTTTATGCAGCCCAGGGGTGCTGTATTGCATTCAGGAAGTCTCTGAACACTTCTGTAACCATTCCAGCTCTCGGACTGACTCACTTGTGCTAAGACCTCCTTCATCATAATGTAGCTTGCTGCTGCGCTTGAGGCTGACTGTAACTTCACAGAATGGAAGATTGCTAGGATTGTTGCTTCCTCCTCTCTTCCTGCTGCTGGCAGGTATCTTCTGCAGTGGTTTGGTTTCCTCAGTTTTAAGATGCTCCATAGTGGCTAAGAGGCAGGTGCTGTAATTTTCTCCCTTCTGTAAGGACCTTCTTCAACAATAGCCCTAGTCTGACTGAGACTATTAGGGCTTTTTGGTGCAGAAACATTTAAACAGTGGATCCTGTGACTGGGTTTGGACCTGAAGGAGGCCTTGATTGGACTGGAGGTGTTGTGGTTGTGCAGTTTCTTCTTTTCTTGCTGTGACAAAGCAAGTCAGTAACAGAATATAGGTGTCTTGAGATGCAGGCAATGGCAGAGTAGAATTTTATATTAGACCAAGCACTGAAATTCTGCCTCAGCTACATGTGAGTCCTGTTTTGGCCCTAGTCGTCTAGCTCTTTGCTGTACTTTACTGCATCAGGCCTGTATTAATGAATTTATTTATTTATTTATTTTTTTCTCTCTTTTTTTTTTTGTGTTGGAAAAGGGAGGGTTTGTGGTTTTTCCTCTGAGTCATGCAGAGGTCTTGGCATTTTAAGCACCACAGCGTTGAATTTGCATTAAAAAGGAAGGGGTTTGTGTCTCATTTATTTATGATGGACTCATTTCTGCTGCACAGAACCTATTTTGCTGAAACCTTTTTTGTTTAAATAGAGTAATATTTTAATCTTGTGCTTTGGGTCCTTTTAAACCTGATTCTATTTTGTGCTCCTATTATCCGAATAACAGTTCAATTAGGAGTGGTTAAAAATCAAGATATTTATTTTAATTGCATGCTTATCTTTTGAGTGTATATTGCAGTAAATAAGGAACATTTGAAGAAAAAAAACCCTAACATTACAACATGTCTTGTCACATTATACTTACCCTACACCTGATTTCAAATGTAAATTGCACAGCATTTAGCTCTAATGAAAATACTCTAGTGAAGGAAATTGTTAAGATTTTCTGGTGCTCCCCTAGGGGTAATATTAAAACCTCCATTACTAACATCTCACTCTGAGAAGACAAAATGTGCACTGAGAATACAAAAGCTCTGTTGGCATCTAAATGTGTGCCAATTAATTCGCAGTTACAGACCTGCAGATCTGCATGGAGATGTAAAAATAGGACCTGGGAAAGCTATTTAGATCCCTCTATAGCAAGGCTTCTTGACCCTGGATTTCTAGTGTTAGTTTAATCATGGCATTCTGCTTTCTATTTATTTATATAGATGCCTCAATGAACAAATTAATAATTATACAGCACATTGACAAACATGCCGAGTAATATTTGCCAGATTTTAAATTAATTTAATTCAAGGGCCACTTCATTTACAGGATTCATAGGCACATCAAGGAATAGCTTTTGCTTCATTGCTATTCAGATTACACCAAGATTTTTCATCATTTTTTCTCTCTCCTTTTTACTCACTCTCCTTGCTTCACTGAGGAAAACAATTTAACTTGCTTTTCCAAATAGGTAGTTACTTTCAGGCAGGTGGAAGACAGGTAAATGATAGACAAACAGAAGTGTAGATAATGCATGGGTGACATACATTTAGAGAGATAATAATTTTTATTATGAAAAAAAGGAAAACAATTAGGTAACACTAACATCTCATCTTTATTTTCCCATTACTTCCAATTTTCAATCTATCTCCGTTTGTTTTTCACCTACAATTTCCTTTGAAAATTATTTTAATTTCAAGTCTGTCTTGTGATTCTGTGGAGGAGTGCTTCTATGTTGAACATCAATTTAGTCACACAGAAGTGCCATGCTTTGTATTGTTTGTCAACAGAAACTTGATATTAAGACCAGCAAGTAGCTTGAATTGCAGTATTTCAATTGAGAAATGGAAGTCCTCTGCTAGAGAAGTTGAATACTTTAACGAAGGCTGTGTCCTTTAAACAGAGGGAAGGAAATGATCGTCAGTCTTTAAAAACAATGCATAGCAGGGTCCTCTGCTGGAATATAGAGAAAATTTATATTTCCACAATATCATGTAGAAGAACTGCAATGTTGGGGAGATTAGGACCCCTTCATTGCATTTTTTTCTACCTCACATGATATATATTTCCATCTGTTTAATTACAACAGCACCCCTGCTGAGATGCTGACACTTATAGATGCACGTTCAGTTGTAGAATGAAACCCTTGAAGTCCCTTTCATTCCCTTGCTCCTATTACCTAATTTGTGCCTGCAAAATCCTTCCTTTGGCAAAGGAGATTGTCATTTCCAGGACCCACTCCACTCAGCCAGCACAGCAGCATGGCAGAGCCTGAGCTACCGTGTGCCCCTCACTGCATCCTTCTGTCCCTCTGCTCCCTGAGGCAGCAGTGCTTCCACAGAAATCCTTCACCTAGCCTGAGTACCCAGACCTTCCTTTCTGTGCTGAGCACTACTTCACCTGAGTCAGTTGCAAGGTGAATTTGAAATAGTCCTGTGGGTCCACAGATGTTCAGTAGTTTATTAAACAGAGGTAACTTGATCAGCTGTGTTTGTTTTACTAGTCTTTGCTAACTAAATCTAGCCACAGACATAGCAGAACTTTCATGAACCAGTTTTTTTAGGGACCAGATCCTCAAAGGTATGAAGTCCAACTGACAATGGGAACTGGGTCCTAAAAGCTTTGGAAGAGGGGTGCTGTGTAGTTATACTTCAAAGACATATCTAGATAGTGAAACTGAGGGCTGTGAATTGGCTTCATATCACCCAGCTTCCAGGGGGAGATTCAGACCTGTGCATGTCGGTGTCTGTGAGTGAGTGAGGTGGCTTAGCTTCCACAATGGGCACTGGAGGTCTCAGGCCTAATTCACTTGTCTAAACATATGTCTTGAGAACTCTCTAGGTTGTTGAAGACTTCGGCATGAGGCTGACACATATGACAGAGGCCCTGGAAAAACATATATTCTTCAGCAGCTGGAGGCCAGGGAGCATATGCCAAGGTACCCCCGTTAGCTGCTTTGGGCGAACTGCATCTAAGCTCCACTGACTAGATCTGTATGTACTGTACTGGGAGCTCAGACACCTCACCCACCTATAGAGTCCTACATGCTAGGCCAGGAGGATTGGCCAGGTTAATAAATGGTTAGAACAGTGGTGCCATAGTCAGGGGTTTGGGTCTCAATTTAGTAGGCCAGGTCTACTGGAGGCTGGTGGAGCTGGTCTGACAGAGAAAGGGAAGAGTGGATTTGGTAGGAGGCTTGCCAGAGTGGTCAAGGGTGCTTTAAACTAGATGTGTTGGGGGAGGGGGGCATCATTCCATCCCAACACACACAGTCACTTGCCAGCACCTATAA
>JANRGW010008499.1:0-12162 GCA_024733675.1 Psilopsiagon aymara | reverse complement strand
CCCCCCCCCCCCCCCCCCCGGCTTTTTTTTTTTTTTTCTTTTGAAACCTTGAGGTAAGACAGGGTTGAAATAGTTGAGTATAGATCTCTCCAAATAGAGACTGTGGTATGCACATGATACGATCATGTTGCTATTAATGGTGTGATTGTTGTGCAGGATTTGCTGCTTGCTTTGATAAGGATCATTCCCTGTGAAAGTAATTGGCATTTTACCTAAGTAAGAAATAGCTGAATAAGGCTTCTGCATTTTTCAGTAGATCAGATTATGCCATATCATTTAAAAATACTCCACAGGGAAAATAATTATCTCCGGAGATCCTTGCAGGGCATATCAATTAGAGTTTGGAATGGGGAAATTTGTATTTAGAACTCCACAATATTTTTAAAGTTTCAGAGTAAAAAATGTTTTGTTTTTTTTTTTTTTTTTTTTCCTGTGCTCTAAAAAATCTATTTCTTGACTGGAACCACGTGTTTTGGATTGAAATCTGAAATGATTGAATTGAAATAGAAACCAAAAACAGCAGAAGAACCCCACCAAAAACCAACACCCAAGCACATAACCAAAAAATCAGCAATAAGAACACCACCTACAGAAAATGCCTTGGAGCCTTGGGAATTCTGCAGATTTGACCAGGAAACTTCCTATGTTGCTCTAGGGAAAAGGCTGATACAGAGCTGGCAAACCAGCTCTTTTACATTTAATTACACTGTACTGTATTTAAAATCGAGAGGGTTGGTTCTGAACTCCGACCATGGGTTGGGTTTTTTTTTCTCACAAATGAGACTATTAGCAAACATTTTGGAGAATAAATGAAATAAGCTAGGCATGTATGTTAGAGCCAACATAAAACACAGAATGCCTGTTGTTCCTGAAATTTCTTGAATACTTCATGGGAAATTAATTTTAAGAATATTTAATGCTTAAATTAGTAATAAGGAATAGAATAAAGTAATAAAAGGCTGCCTTCATGTTCTGATGAAGGAAGAATTATTTCTGTTCATGTCAGCTAGCTTTTGTTTGGGAGCATTTTCTTGACTGTTGTCAGGTAGGTAGTCTACAAAGTCACTTCTTCTGTGTGGGAGTCCATCTTTGCTAGTGTGCAAAGTCATGACCTCATTGCATATGTAAGGAAGAGAGAAAAGGAAAAGAACCCACAAAGTCAAGCAAGCCTCTGTTCTGAAAAGCAAGGGTATAAACTCATAGAGCTGTTTGGCTAATACAAATCTTGGGTTTCATATCTGTGTGCTTCAGTTCAGTGTCATGTTTAAACAAGTCTTAGGTTCTTCTAATAGTCCTCTGGAATAGGAAAAGATACCCCACAAAAGGTAAACCTTCAATATAGAGGTGGAAAAATATCGTAAATGTAGGAAAGCAGAGATCAGCAGAAAGGAATGTGGGTTCTCTAAATTTTTTATAGGTTTTTACATTTTTACAGGCTAATGAGCTTTCAGGTGGTTCAATGTCTGGTACACCCGGGTAGCAAGAGGAGGAACAAGGGAGAAAAGACCTAGAAAAAACTGCGTTTGTGTATAAGAAGAATCTAGCCTGTTATTTGACCTGACTTCTGTGTTAGTACTGGGTTGTCTTTCCTTACCTCCCTTAGGAGGGTAGGCCTCTGGTTTTACTGGGTTGGGGAGCTCTGCTGAGGGATAAGCTTGAAGAATAAGGATGCCCTATGCAACAAGCTCTGAAAGAGAGAAGGGGTGAGAAGGAAGCCATTGATCAGAACCTGGATGTAGTTGAAGGCCTTAGACATGTGGCTGAACCTGGGATAAGGATATGGTGTTGGAAGAGAGCAGAAAAGCAAGACTGAACAGCAGCTGAGGTGAGTGACAGTGCATTTGTTCTCTCTGAAACTTAAGTTTGACAGAAACACATGTAGTGGAGGGGCTCTCATGCACATAATGAAAGGTAATGGCGTTTTCCTCTCTGAAGGAATGATAGTCAGCAAGTGCCAAGAGCACTAATACAAGCAGGTCCTGAGCTGGTATTTTTGAGGGGAAGAATGACCTTGAGCCTAAAGCTGAAACTGATATTTCAAAGTGGAGATCAGAAGTGGCTAGTCTCAAGGCAGCAGATGGAAAGAGTTTCAGCATCTCAAAGGGCTCTGGCTACGGCCTTTTTATTAGCATAATGACCCTTGGAGAATTTTAAGGAGCAGGATGTTTAGGCTTGTTTTGTTAGAGTTGTACCTGAAAAAGCAAATTCTGGGGTTACTTGCTTTGGAGATAAGATCTTGCTAGAGGTTTGCTACTTGAGCTTGCTATTAGTTACTGAAATGGCACAGGGTGATTACTTCTGATACATCATACAGGGAAGCAAAATACAGGAAAACCGCATGTATGTACATGTAATGTTTATTTGGTGCTAAGTAATTTTTGTAAAATCATTCAATATCATGCAATATTTTTACCAGTTGTTTAAAAAAAGAAAAGGTACATGCTGGTATAACCAGAACCTTATATCTTAGTAAGTTCGGTGACTTCTCTTTCTCTCTTAGCTGTTGTGCAATAGATAAATTTTCTTCTCATCTAATGGCCTTGCAGCTAGATGGTTTCTGTGTAATAGGAAATACATTAGTCGTTGAGTTGTTCTTTGTGTTTAAGAAGTAAAAATGGAGATGAGGAGAAATAGCCGTAAAAAAAAGTGTGCATCTTGAGCTATTTCAAATGTATATGAAGCTGTCACCTCATTTCTCTTCTTAGATTGCACCTAATGGTGATGTCGCAGCACATTTTAGAACTAGTTCCTGAGCTGCTGGAGGAATTTTGCAAAGGCATAAATACTCTTCTTTACAGCTAGCTACTGTTGATGCAGAATGTATTATGTGCAAGGCATTGATTCAATGGATATGAAAGGCACACTGAGCCAAGTAAATTTGCTGTCACTTCTTATGTGAAGCATACATGCTCAGATAGCGATAGTGGTTCTGAGAATGCTGTCAGCCTGAGTCATGTCTTTGTATTAAGGCTATTGGAGCTGTTGGCTAAAAAGTAGTGCCCATTACACATCATTTACTGTGTACACATGATGAAAAGTGAGCACCTTGTGGTAGGCTGAAAATGTTGTCACAAGCAAGACAGAGTTGCAGGCCATAGTAATTCTAGATATTAGGGTTTATTTTAGAAGTGGGGAGATCATATGTTGCCCTGCTTGATGATACCTCATGCTCACTTCTTTATTTTCCCCACAGCGTTATTTTCACTGGGTCTTGACTTTTCTTCTGAGCAGGGAATTTCCTGCTACTCCTGGAAAGTTGGGTGGAAAGCTATGATGGTTTTGTTTTTTACATCTGCTCACAGTAACCCGTCTTAGGTCTTGCTATCTCAGGTCCCTGGCTGTCTCCCAGTATCTGTCACCACAAGGTTTCCTGACTTCAAATGTCTGTCCTTACTTCTAGAACTGTTTATCTAGCCAGGATTCTAATCAGCCTCTTTTGAGGCCCTATAAATCTTGATTTTTCCCAGTCTTTAAGTGTGTGTGCAGAAGCATGAAGTGTGATCTACCTCCTAATTGGTGGTTCTGTTTTTATATCTCTTTATTAATTGTATGATTCAGGATTTCATCTTTGTTTAGTTGAGATGTTAACAGAATTTAAAACCAGCACATACCAGTTGCAGCTGGCTAGTACCGGGCTTCAGCTTGAGAGTTCAGACATTCCTCTTTCCCTGCCCAGTTACCTGTTGCCTGTAAGAGTTCATAATTTAAACTATTTTTTGCCAAACACAGCCCTACACCATTCTGAAGAAACCATTTGGAAGTAGAGGAGGTGAGTGAACCTTTAATGACAGAGCATCAACTACTCAGCCCTTGGGCATCCAAGTACATTGTAAGGGACCTTAAAGACCACCTAGTTACAACCCTGCTGCCATGAGCAGGGGCACCTTCCACTAGATCAGGATGATCAAAGTCCCATCCGACCTGGCCTTGAACACTTCCAGGAATGGGGCATCTACAGCTTCCGTGGGCAAATATTGTAGAATTTGTAGTGAAATACTTACTGTTGCTTAGATGGAAGCTGGCTTCTCTTGGTCTTTTGCACTCTATTTAAGGGCATGTTTCTTCTAAGAACCATGGGACATAGGGTTCTGTGTTCTCTCATGTGCTGGTGAAACATCTGTAGAGGCAAGCTTTTTTTTCATGGTGACTAGTTATTGAGGAAAAGTATGAATGGGAAGGTGTTACTTTTAAATCAATTTACATGCTTCTAACATGTCTTCACTGGTTTATGTGGAGTATCTTAGTTTGGAAACAAATATTTGAGATTTGATATGGTTTTATTTGTTTTGTAGTTGTAATGGATGTGTTCGTTCTCTTGGTGTCTATACCTTGATGTCTCTACTCATAAGATTGTTCTGCACTGACATGCCCAGTTGTAGGCGAGATTTGGAACCTATGGTAGCATTTTTGCCCTGCACTGCTTGTTCAGAACATTTTACTGACAAAGAATAAAATGTTCATTTTTCAGCAATCTTTGTGTCATAGACTTTACTCTTATCTGCTCATACTGATTTACTGCATTTATAATATTCAGCAGATATCTAAGTGTGCGTGATATCTTGTTCATCCTGTTTCTCCTTAAGTTAAAATATCTTCTGTAATTAATTTAGGGCCCTTTCTTCCCTACGCTTGTTTACCTCGTACATCTGTACCTACACTTCCTCTTATGCATTAGCAAAATACTGTGCTGCAAGAAGTTAAATTGGTGTATTTGGAAATGGAGGCATAAGTTTGTTAGCCGTATTCCTATAATTCTTCTAGTTCTGATATGTGGAAAAAGCTGCAAGAAAATAATGAAAATGTAATCAGGATCTAACTAAATTTATAATTCTGTAAATATTTAAGAGGTAGTGAGAAATGAAGAACGGTTGAGGTTAGACTGGCAACTTGTAGTGATGACACATGACAGCAGACTTAGTTTTGAGATCTTGCAAAAACTTCTGGGAATACTTAACACCAGATTTCTGACAAGTTTTTAAATGAGATAATTTTGTTAGAAGCATTGAAAGACAGTACTAAAAAAAAAAAAGTATTCTGTGCTTATGAAACTAAACTGCCTCTTAGAGAAAACCATTTGCTGTTTCACTCCAATTTCAGTTAGTAGGGACACATGGACTGACTTCACTGGATCACATAATTTGCTATTCTTCATACATGCTCTGTTAGAAGAGTTCATTTTCTGTTTAGGCTACTAAATTCACTGATCAAAATGTAAGAAACTGCCTCATAGTTCCATTGTCCGCAATGCAGGGGAACCAAAATCATGATTTCACTCATGAACTCCTACAGAACTACATGGGGGCTTTATGAGACTCCTATCTGTCTTTATGAGAGTTTTAGAAAGAACACAAGGAGTTGTGGTGTGTTCCCACTCTTTATGGACGTCTCAGAAACTTCCAGCACTTCTATTTGAATTTCAGAATATAAAAATATATGTATAGACTCATCCTCCCTCACTTGGAAAAGTCCTGGGGGCAAAACATAGGTGCTCTGGTCATACTTCTGCTTGCTTCTATCCTGAAAACAGCCTTGTTAGTATTCTGCTCTAAATCAGGCTGATTATTATTTTGGGTTGCACTGCGTTAGGACCTGTTTTGGATGTCTGGGTTTGCTGGGTTTGTTTTCCTAAGATGTCATTTTTTCAATATAGAGTTTAATCCAGAAATTACATAGAACACAGAATTGTTGCTTTTAAAATGGGTGCTCTCACCTTTCCCACAGAATTCTTTGACTAAGAATGTTGAATGTATGCAAAAGCTTCTGGCAAGCATCCTATCTCACTGCAGTTTTCAGCACTCTCACAATCCAAATAAAAAAAAATGTAATTTCTAGGAGAGCTAATCTGTCATCTTTCAAATATTTTTTTTTTGTATTATGTAATTAAACACCATTCAATAATATCATAATACAAAACTGGCTGTTAGTAAATTCTTAACAAAATAGCTGATTCCCAAAATGGAGTTTATACATGGCCAATAGTCAAATGTCTTGATCATAACTGCCTCTGAAAACAGCTATTACTGCTATAAAACCCTGCTGGAACAGACAATGCGTGGTACATATTGCCCTGTGTTACCTGAGCATAGACCTCTAAAGTACTTAGCGTATGGTATCTTGGGTTCATTATTGTATTTGGTTTCTATTTTTATATTTGCTATTCTTGCCTTCCTACCATAATTAAGAATAATAGTAAAACTACTGAAAAGAGCATAACACTTGTCACATTCGTGGAAGATACAGCTCTAATTTGTCGTGCCATCTTTTCTTGCTACTTGGAACTGAATATGCTGCTAGTTATTTTTAATATGGTTGCCACTAAATACAGAGGCTGAATTTTTGGCTGTGAGAGTTTGAAATAAGTCAGTGTGGTAGTTCAAGTAACATGGACTGGTATTTGAATAAGCAAGATGCCGAGCTTATCAGTGGGAATGTATTTCTACACTTTATGTTTTGAGGCCATTCAAATGCTGATCTGACAGCTGTCTTTAACATTTTGTATTTGGTTTCTCCAGCATAATTCACCCACTGTTCAGTGCCAGAATGACTGTCTGGAATTGACTGTTGTTTTTGGTGTTACAGATCTGCTTCTCTATTGGCACATGTACCTGCAGTGAGGAGAATGGCAAAAAACACCAAGACTCCTTGCAGAAAAATAGCCTCTGCAGCCTTCCTTTCTTTAAGTTGTAGTAATTTCAGCACTGTTGTGGTACTTTCTTTCCTGTCTCTCTAGCAGACACTATTAAGCCTGTTGAGTGTTTTTAGGATCATATAAAATGGTTTATAAGTAAACTCAGAAATAGCACGGAACCATGAGCTGAGGAACTGAGATCCACAAGCAGTTGTAATCCATCCTTTTCCAAAGTACATTGGTTACACCTATAATTTGGTGCAAAATAACATGGAAGCCTTCAGCAGCTTAACAGTTACAGCAGTCTGCCCCATGCATATGAGTATTCAACTGAGAAGATCTAATTTCCAAGCACGGCTTGCATGTTCTCTGCATTTTTTTTATTAAAGCTATGATCTTAATTTTCTTATGCTTCCTGTAAGTTTTGCTCAAGCTTTAAATGTGCATGTCCTACAAAATATTGTACTCAAAATTAAACATTTATCAGTGCATTTTTCCTTTATGAAATGAACAGGGGAGTTTAGTCTTTACTTTGAGCTATATTTTGATTTACACTTAAATTGTTTAGCTGATACAGATAGATGGATATTGTTTGCTTCTATGTTATTTTCTAGAAAGTAGGTACTGTATTGAACAAACCTGAATATTCTCATTCACAAAAATGAGGCTTGATATCTAATAAGTGGGCAGCATCTTTTGATGTGTTACATTTTTCAGGCATTGGAGTTTAATTATATAATATGATCCAGTGGATTTTTGAAGCACATTTCTTGTTTCCTACATATTTGTTTTTTCATGAGAGAAAACCAATAATTTTGTTATTTGCTCTGGTACATTAAATGGTAGGAGACACTGAAGAAGTTTTGTATTAGTCTTGGAAAAACTTGACTAATATCACTTTAATAACCAGTTATTTCATTGTTCATCTTCTTGGTTGAATCATCTGTGTGGCATCTCCTTTTATATGTCTTAATACCATTTTCTTCAAATGCAGTAGTCTTTTGCAGGGATGTAGGTTATGGGGGAGAATGTGGTAAATCAGTGAGTTCACTACCATTTGCTTTAAAGGAGGGAAAACAGATGTTAGTATCTCTAGCAGTATCAGACATCTTCTTAAGTACCATCCTCAACCTTTCAATTGAGAGATTAATTAAAAGTGCATATGATGCCTTAATAATAATATTTTTAAAACTAAAGGAAAGACACTTTGGTGAAGTGATATGTTTCCATGGAGGTTTTCACCATGTTGGCTAAGTCCACACACAGTGCTGCTGAAGTTCATGAAGAAATTTCCATTATCCTTGATAGCTATGGTAGTCTGCTGGAGCAATCCTATGTTAAATTCTTTCTCTTACATCTTTGTTCTTCAACCAGTTTAATCTGGTATATGTCATTAGTGCTGCTAGAGACTTGATGTCCCCCTCTACTTTCAGTCTATTATTCCTGCCTTCCTCCTTGTGACTAACAATAGCAATCTTAAAAGCTATTCAGCAATCTCAATCAGGATACTGATGCAGCTGAGAATTAACCTGGGAAACAAGTAAGAAGGTCAGTTTTTGTTCATGAAATGAAAACTGGATTGGAACTTTTTACAAGAGCATGTAGTGACAGGACAAGGGGGAATTGCTTTAGACTGAAAGAGGGTAGATTTTGATTAGATATAAGGAAGAAGTTCTTTACTGTGAGGGTGGTGAGGCACTGGAACAGGTTGCTAAGAGAATGTGTGGCTGTCCCATTCCTGGAAGTGTTCAAGACCAGGCTGGATGGAGCTTTGAGCAACCTTACTCTAGTGGAAGTTATTTCTTCCCATGGCAAGGAGGCAGGAACAAGATAATATTTTAAAATTCTTCCAGCCCAAACCAGTCTGAGATTAAAGCCAGTTGCTTAATGTTGTCTGTTACATGGGTATATGAACAATGCTTGCTGGGTCAAGTGAAGGAGTGAGGGAAAAGGAGGGTGGAGTTGGAGCAGGCCACCGGCAGTGCCAGTTGGGCTGATAGTGGCACATCTTTGGTGTTGGAAGTTATTATTTGGTTTTAGTATTAGTAGGTAGTTGTTGTTACTGGCTTCTAGGAGACATTACATGGAAGAAGTTATTAGTCTAGTCCAGAAGCATAATAATAGTGATCATATGTGGATGGATGATCCTTTGTATCATCAGAACATTGCAGTCTTAATGTGATGTTCACTTATCAGAAAAGGAACACACGTAAAACTAGCTGTGCCCCAATTTCCAGTCTGGCTGTCTCACAAGGGTTGAAAATGATAGAAGAAAACCTTTCCCATATCCTCTATAGTAATTTACTGACGTTAGTAGTTGTAGAATGTCACCTTTCTTGGTTTGTGAAAATGAAATTTGGTTTAAAATGTTGGCTTAAAAAGATGGTAAAGCCCGTGGCATTTTTAGCTGGTTGGGTATTATGGAATCCTAAAGCTGTGGGCCACCAAAATGTATTGGAAAGCCTAATGCTTTATGCTCTTACAGAAATTGACTTAGCTAGATTTTTGCTTTGGCCTGTACTTCTCCAGTAAACACTCTGAAGGGGGGAAAAAAAAGCCCCAAAGTGTGACTTGGATTCTCCTGGAAGTCTCATTTTGGCTGTGGCTGCTTGGCAGTTTTATGATAGTAATTGGAGAGAGAATAGCTACTAAATGCTTAGAGGTTTTTAGTTTTAACTTTCATCTTTCAGCATCTGTTGCATTAGAATACTCAACTAATTTTCAGTTTCTAATACTAAATAAAAATACCAACCCTGAGTAGCCTCAACTTCTGTAACAATATAGAAACTGTTCTGTTTGATTCTGTTTCACCTGCCCCACCTGCAGGTAGTGGGCAGAAGACATGAGAATGATTGAGTACCTTTAAAGTTGTTGGAGGGCAATATCTGCAGATTCATACCGCACAAAAATGCTATTAATGTTTTATAAACAATTTCTTTTTCACTGTGCCTTTAAAACTTTGGTGTTCTTCCTGGAAAGGTGCTTCTTTTTTATTACTTCAACTTCTTTTTTCTGTATTTATAAGTTTTCCTGAGATGCCACATTTTGTGGGTGACAGTCCTGCAGCAGAATGCCAGAGGAGGAAAGAAAAGCAATAAAACTTTATTATTAGAGGCTTGTTGTGATTAAAAAAAGCCCCAACCTGCTGAGTCTAGGGAGGAGGGT
This sequence comes from Psilopsiagon aymara, assembly GCA_024733675.1. Classification (NCBI taxonomy): domain Eukaryota; kingdom Metazoa; phylum Chordata; class Aves; order Psittaciformes; family Psittacidae; genus Psilopsiagon; species Psilopsiagon aymara. The sequence goes on along the minus strand of JANRGW010008499.1, from coordinate 2,369 downwards.
GGTCATACAGTAGGAAAGCTTAAAGTAGTACCAGACAGCGAACTAATACTACTGTCAAGAGATGTAGTTTTGCATGGTTTTGGAAAGGAAGGGATGAACAGCAATGAAGAGCAGAAAATGTAAATAGTTACAGCAGGCAGTCACAGATATAAAAAGCATAGGTTGACAAGGGAGCACGTTCCTCTTGTTGAAGCAAGAAGCTGAAATCATTGATATCTGGTTCCATTTGACTTTGTTCTCTGGCATTCAGCATATCACTACTTTCAGCTTTTTACCAATTTTGAGATGTTTTACCAACTAGGACAAGGGATAATGGTTTAAAACTTAAACAGGGGAAGTTTAGATTGGATATAAAGAAGAAATTCTTTACTGTAAGGCTGGTGAGGCAGTGGAATGGGTTACCCAAGGAAGTTGTGAATGCTCCATCCCTGGCGGTGTTCAAGTCCAGGTTGGACAGAACCTTGGGTGACATGGTTTAGTGTGAGGTGTCCCCGCCCATGGCAGGGGGATTGGAACTAGATGATCTCAAGTTGCTTTCCAAGCTTAAGTATTCTGTGACTCCAAGTGCGATGGGGATCCTCATGGGTGCTTCAGCACCATGGAGAGAGCTGATGATGTAGATGGGAAATTCTAGTACACTTCTGGCGGAAGTGTGAAGAGGTTGAATGTTAGAAACTTTGGCCAATTCAAATCTTTGAGCTTCCAAGTTTTTAAATTGATTTTTTAAATGGTTTCTAGTGAAGTAGCTTCAGATTCAAGTAAGCAGATGGCTACCTTTCTTGTTTTCATGATTTCCTCTGGAAACCTTAAAATGTCATTAAAGAAGACAAAGAGAGGCAATGTGGTCTGCAAGTGGATTTTCTGTGTTACGTTTGCAGAGTGGTAAATGCAAAATATATCTGGCAATTTGACTTTATGCTTTGCTAAATTCCAAATTTGAAAGTTGTTAGGAAATACATCATTAAGAGCAGCTTTGTAAGGAATAGGAAAAGCAAGTATAGCTCCAATTGGTTCTGTTCCTCTGTCTCTTAGATGATTGTACATTTACTGTTGATACTAATTTGCTGTGCTGAGTTAGAAAAAGATTAAGTTTACCATCCTACAGCTGTCACTACTATTTTAAACAGAATAATTCCAAGCCAAGTTTTCTTTCCGATTTCTTTGGCACTTGTTGTGTTACGTGACATGCTAGCTAGAAGTGAACTCATGTTTATGTTTATGCATAAAATAGATACAAGGTATGTGTATTTCTCAATATATCACTTCATTCTCCTTTCAACTTTTTCAGGGAAAATGCAAAATGAATTTTAAATTAATAACTTCAGTCACACTAAATTTTTGTTCTACTGTAGTATTGCTGAAGTTCTTGAAAAATGCGGACTGATGCGAACTGTTGCTGTTGATGCTTGATCTGTATCTTTAAGGAAGAATTATTACCCATCTGTGCATAGTTTTCTGGGAAAGATGTTCTCAAAAGGAATTTTTTTTTTTGGCTAACACACTGCATCCTTCCAACGTTAATTTCACCTGTGCCTAAATCATGGCATGTATAAATAATTTGACACTTCAAAAAATCACCCCTTTTTTCATTTCTTTAATGGTACATCTTTTTGTTGGAGACAATAGCTTGCCTATTTCTTGATACTATTTTAAGTCAGTATTCTGCTGGGGTTCTGCCTATGGAAAAATAGATTATAAGACTAAAGTCATTAGAAAAATAGTACCAACAACAAGAGCCAGGGGGGAAGTAGTCATCTGATAGTGGGTGACATACAATTTAGGCAATGTTGTGTTCCTTTTTACAGGATGATAATGTGACTGATGTGTGGAACCCAATTTCATGGTTATGAGTTTCTTTACTTGGGCTTCAGAAATGATCCTTAATAATAACAGCAGAATGAAGATTCCTTCCTGAGAGGAGAAAATATTTTCTTTATTTGAATTTCTCATTATCTGCCCAGCCTTATCCTTGCTATCTGGAAAGTAACAAGGATTTGGTTTTTGCACTTCCTGTGTATGTGAAATACACACTAGACAATAAGAGCTTAGAGGAAGTTAGGAAATATTTATCTTACCTTAATATCATGCATACCTGCTAAGGTTTTGTCAACATATTATTTTCACTTTGCACCCTTTTTAAATTATTTTATTTTTTTAGTTTGGTTGTTTGGCTGGCTGCAGGGGGGTGTTGGTCAATGAGAAACTGAACATGAGCCGGTAGTGCACACTCACAGCCCAGAAAGCCAGTTGTATCCTGGGCTGCATCAAAAGAAGCATGACCAGCAGGTTGAAGGTGGTGATCCTGCCCCTCTACTCTGCTCTCGTGAGACCTCACTTGGAGTACTGTGTGCAGTTCTGGTGTCCTCAAC
>JANRGW010008496.1:4227-19751 GCA_024733675.1 Psilopsiagon aymara | reverse complement strand
GAGAGAGTGAAGAGATAAGCATAGTAAAATAAGCCCAAATGACTTCACTGTTCAGTAATGACTCCTACCAAATAACTGCATTGTAGTTTTATCGTTTCAACCAAGATTGTGTTAATGCTCTAAAATTAAATCTCTTGTGAAAGTTATCTGGAATTTCTCAAACAAGTTTTAAAGGGGTTTATTTTTTCATCAGAGGTCACGCCTCAAGAATTTGTAGGAATTCCGCCTGGAAAGTAATAATCAGTGGAAACTGGCAGTCAAAGCTAATTTATATTACTCTTCCAGATAAAAATTCCTTCCATCTTAGACCTGCATTTCAAAAAAGATGATTATCACTCTTGAGAGAATACATTAGAGAAAAAAGAAAAGGAATGACTTAAGAGATGTCTCTCCTACATCTGTAGATTTGGGTTCCATGGTGGTTTTTATAATAATCCTTCCTTCTGAAATGTGTGAAGGACAGAGGCAAAAGGGCAGGGAAGGGAGAAGAGGTATGCATGAGGAGACACCGAAGCAAACTTAAGAAATCTGCTGCCAGGTAACTTCTCAGGAATTTCAGAGTAAGTAACCTCAAAGCAGGATCTCACCAAATAGAGATGCTAAAGCCTATTCTTTTTGTTCTGATCATGGTGTTATACCTTGTCAGTCACTACTGCATCTGGCTGTCAATAGCCAATTTGACTGCTGCAAGAAGAAAATGAAGCCATCTCTCCAACTCAAAAAGCTTCCATCCCTGCATGCTGGTGGCCCAGTTGTCCCTCACTGGCTCCCAAATTCCTCCTGCACCACCATGCAGAGGCTGAAATGGCAAAGCTCCTAATACATTTACAGAGTGGATCCTGGACCCATCTGTCCCCATGTGAGCAAGGATTCAAAGAAGTGTGTACTTGCTAGATCAGGAGAGTAGGAGGTGGTATGAGATCAAGGTGAGGGCATCTTTGGCAACAACACCTTAAGTGAATGTCAGATACCTTCAATCTGCCTTTTCACGTGCGGATCTTGCTGACAGACGCTGCTTGCCCTAAATCTGGATTAAAGTCTGCCAGAAGCAGCATTAGTGAGATCTGGTATTTGATGTCAGTTGTCTTCTGCAGGGCAGCAGAACAATGGTCAGAACAGCCTCCACTTGGGTTGTCCATCAGCCTTGTCACTGAAGCATGCATGAGCTGCCAGCAGCACTGGTTCACATGATCCGCTTGTAGAAAGCCATGTAAAACAACCCCACGCAAAGGCAGAGAGAGTCTATTTGTTAGATGGATTTCAGTCTGAGATGCTGCCAAATGCTACAGAGCCCATAAGCACATCACAAAACAGTATGTTTTTGCTGTTCTCCTGCACAGTCATGCGAGATCGGGTATTTTCCTGTTCAAGCACAAAGCAGAACATTTGCAAATATAGGAAGCCTTCCATTTATTGCAAATTCAATCTCTTATTGTAATATTTCAACAAGTTTTTTAACTTAAATCTGTCAGTGTCACACATACATATATGTGCGTGTGTGCATTTTTTTTTTCACAGAATTCCAAATAATAATTTTGGTGTAAGGCCATCAATAACCCCATGTGCTTAGGAGAGTAGGTAATCCTTTAGGAGCGGTAACAGAAGACAGATTTGCTTCCAATGGTGAGCTCATTCCTAGGTCACCACTGAAAGCAGAAAGAGAAACACACTCCAAAATAAACAACAGTTTTGAACTCGAAAGCACTTTTCTTTTAGGGCGCCCAGCTTTGCATGAAGGAATTCCTGCAAATTCCCCTTAACTGTTCTGTGGGCTATTTCAGTTTCCCAGGTCATTAGTGTGCATTTCCAGAGCACACTGTGACACATTCAGAAGAGGAAGATTTAAAAGCAATACATGACCAGGCTCTCAGCTGAAGTTGCAGAGGAGAGTGGATGCAAAATCAGTTATAACCAATGCAAATAAAGTTCTTCATTTTGTGAGCACAAGCCTGAGTAAATGCCAGGCAGTTTAACATTTCCTAACCTACAGTTTTGCAGGGACTCTTGGCTAGCAGATAACTGTAGATTTTCTTCTGTAGATTCCTGGAATCCTCTCCAATTCAGCAAATAAAATACAGCTTCAGGTAAGCTGCATAAAAGTGACTAACGGAAACTCCAAATTGGTTACCCTTAAAGAACAAAAGAAGGTGCTTCCTTGTAGAGGTCACACATGTGAGGAGTACCATGTCATGTAGTACCAGGTGAGGACTTCCCAGTGGTACTCCTGATCAGACTGAGGGATTTCTATGGCAGAGGAAATCCCAGACATAAAAGCCTAGCCTGTTTGCCAATGACCTGACTTTCATTTGAAGGGATATCTGCCTTCTGGAAATCCAGGTCAGTGACTGGTAAGATGTGGATTGTCTCTGATGGCAGATGTTGATGACTGGAAATCACAGGAGAAAAATCCTTTGTCACAGTGTGAGATACCTGGTTTATGGAGAAGCAGAGCAAATGGTCGGATGAGGTCAGATATTCCCAGTGGAGAACTCCAATGCAGAAAATAGAGGAACTTATCTTCAATGACCAACCAAACATATTCTTGATAATGGGAGCTAGTGGCAATAGGCAGTCTTTAATTTTTCTTTAGAGTTGGATGCCAAGTTTTGGGAGAGCTATATTCAGGAAAAAGCAGAGGCGCAGTATGACAGTGTTCCACTAATTTGTCATGGCTTTATGAAATTGGTCTTGCTGATTTTTTTTTTCCCCCTCCAAATAGATATATTTTTTCTGCTTTTTTTGGTTTTGGAATGAAAATGTATTTGATAAGCAAAGTTCATTTTCATTTAAAATATCACCTACTTTCTTAAAAAATGAAAGAAAAAAAGTGAATTTGAAACAATGGAAAAAGAAAAGGCCAATGAATAAGCCAAGTTATTTATACATTTATTTCAGAGACCTTAATCTCATGTTACCCCTCTGACTCATGCTCAGATTTATCCTGCTTTGGCAAAAGTATGCTTATGGGGTTGAAAGCTGTGTCCACTGGGGGCCTCCTTCCTCTCTCCCAAATGGAGGCACAGGAAACTTGCCTTAGAGACAAGGGGTGGCCTTCATCCAACTCCTTCAGTGATTTGCTCTCAAAGGTCTTTTAAAATACACTGTCAAATAAACAGATTATTTAACTCCTACTAATCAAATCAAATAGCCCATAACTATCTTAAAAAGACTACTTCCTCACACAGCAATTTCTTCATTCCCAGCTCTCTAACTGTATCTAGACCTTTGCAACAATCATCTCTTATTCTCTTGATAAGAATAATTGCAATGATGAAGATTTAACAAAATAATACAGCTATGGGGAAGAAGTAAACCATAAAAATCCATAGCCATTATACTTCATAGGTAAGGCAAAGCTGCTGGGAACAAAACTTGTTCGAGTAGAAGGTACCCACTTTTCCAACTCATTTTAGAGATTAGTACAGTCATAACCTCAGAGGGTATTACAGGGGATGTGCTGAGACTATCCTCTCTTCCTGAAAAGGATGGCTCAGGACCAAAAATTCAATCACAGCATTTAAAAATTAATGTCAATGTATTTTCTGCAAGTGAAGCTACCGAAACTTTGACCTACTCTTGCTAGTTCAATTATACGTATAGGTTCAGTTGATTATACAAGTTGTTCAGTTCTCAAAGACCCTTTCCAGTAAAGGCATTTCTGGAAGACCTGACATAAAATGAGTTTTAAAGGGATGGCAGAAATAATGACTGGATGGCTTATGCGATAGACATTTCAGGTTAAGGTCAGAGATTAAAACTGAGAAAATTTTGTAAGATTAAAAAATCTTGCATATTTACCTAGAAAAAAAATCCTGAGCATTACTCATCACTGAGATCTAAAATATCTGTATGGATTAATATTTTCTACATGAATGTGAAAATATATTTAAAATTCATTTTATTCCCAAACACTATTTGTAATGTTGTATTAAAACGAGACAAAAAAACCCACAAATGAAACAGCAGAACCCAAGAGCCCGCTATTTCCCAATTTACTATACCAATCTGTATTTCATAGCTTCAGCTTCACTATTGTTCCACAGGGAGGTCAACGTGGAGTTCCTTTTTTAAAAAAAAAGGAATAAAATAAATAAACATGACTTCTTGAATGAAATTTTGTTTCAGATAAGATCAAATAGTATCCTTTTTAAAAATTTCTATGTAGGAAGAAGTAAAGTGATTGCTACAGAGCTTGAGTCATACGATACTTATTTTGGAAAAGATAAATTTGATTTGAGCAATTTATCAAATAAGTATGGTGCTACACACTGCCTAAGGTTACTACATGGAGCTTCCTTGTCTTTGATTCATGGACAAGTTGCTTACTGTTTTCATTCTCTGAGGAAATGTTGTAAGAATTCCCTTGATGATTCCCAGCACTGTAGCTAAGTTACTGGTATTTCCCAAGAGGGGATGCAGCATCTGTATCTTATTTTCCTTGCCTCTAAATTATTGATAATGTCATCTACCTCCTGCAAATGCTGTGAAACTCAGCAGATTAATGATGACATTAAAAATGAGCAAAACAATTTTAAGCAAAGGTCAGGTAAATCTAGCACATGAGGTGGAAGGTGTTAGTCATTTTTTGTCATTACTACTTTATGATCAGTATTAGCTATATGTATAGTCCCCTCTCAAAACTGAGGACTCTATGAAGAGTTCAAACTGGTAGTGTCTTATTCAATACATATTAGGTATCCTCTTTGAGCAAATGGGAAATTTCGCAATTAATAGCTAAGCTGAGACACACAGCTTGCCTTGCAGACTAGCCAAATGCTCAGGAAATGACTAACGGCTGACGTTCATGCCCACAGAAACTGGCAACAGGGAGAGAAGTAAGTGGGCAAACCTGCTGGGTTTTGGATGACTGGATGTGGTTGCTTCAAGTCATTTCCCATTGCGCTCACTGCTTGCTTTCATGCTGCCCTATGGCAAGCAATAACTAAATAAAAACCATAGAATCATAGATTGGTTTGGTTTGGAAAAGACCTTATGATCATCCAGTTCCAACCCCCTGCATGGGCGGCAGGGACACAAAATTTAGGAGTACAAGAGACAAAAATCTAGATTCAGAGCATTTAGAATAAATTCCAACTCTTAATCCAGCCCCAAGATTGCAGGAATTCATTCACATAGTTGGGAGGCTGAATATCTTCAAATGTCACCCTGTGTTACCGTAATGTCTTCAGAAAGAACATGACACTCCAGTTTCTGTAGAAAGAAGGCATTTTTATGGTTGTTTTTCATTAATCCATTCTTTGTCAACAATGTACCTGTCCACAGTAAACCAATTCCTTTCAGTCACTATTCTGAGCTGAAGAAGACAGGGCAAGCCAAAGCAAATGAATGCTACATTTTAAACTTTTTCTTCATATAAGAGAATTTATAATGTTTTATTACCCTAATCAGTTTTAGCTTTCACATTTTGAGAGTACTCAGAAGTGGGTGTGTTACAGAATGTACCAACCACTTAAATGGCTTTTTCTTTACCAGCAGCATTTTGGAATGACCGCTCTGCCAAGGCTGTCAGATTCGCATGCAAGTGGGTTGCTTTTTTTATCAGATTTTGCAACAGCTACAACATTTGTATACAACATTAAATACATGCTTGTAGCAAATATGTTTTGTGCCAAAGGAGATAATTGTTCAGAGGAAGGTGGCAAGGCTGTCTAGTCATACAGAAAATTAATACTGAATTTCCATGGAATTATAAAGTGCCTGATGGGAACCAGAGTTTGCACACATTATAGTTAGATTTCAAAGGGGTTTAGATGTTTTTGTAAAGATGCAGGCATGTCTGAGTTAGTTTTTCAAAAGTGCCTAGCTATAGATGAACTATATGTGAAAGAAAGCTTCAATAGGATCTGATGACTTTTACCTCTGTTAGTGATTAAACAAAAATTTAATCCATAAAATCTGGATCAACTGGCTTTTCCAAATCACAAAATACTGTGTAGTAAGCAAAATACCCTCTGTCTCTGCTTCAACCAAAATTTCCTACCTTCTGTGGACAGCAGGGAGAGATTTAGAAATGAAAACTATTTTCACCTCAATTTATTTTAAATAGACTATGTTAAAATCCCATTAAAAAAGACAGGAACACTTAAAAACATCAGTCTCACAGAAATCTGATTTCATCCCCTGGAGCCTACAAAAATTAGAAAGTGAGGTGTGGTGCTTTTACTTTCTTTTTACTTCAAATCACTGAATTAATCATAAAAGTGCCTGTCTTAATGCATTACGGCATTTTTAGAGATTCAATCAGGGAAGAAGGTTTATGGCAATAACCTAACTGGATATACCACATTTTATTGTCTCTTTTTTGTCACTGTTTCATTCCTCCTTCCAGCTTAAGAAACTCTTTGTAGTGCTTTGTCAGAATCCCTGCTACACAAAGGCAGCTCTATACTATTCACTGAGGGACTCCAGATCTGTTTTGTATGAAGCTACTAACAAGCTAATGTGTGGTAACTGCTTTGGAAAGCTGATATACGCGCCCTGACATGGCCTTCAGCTGAACAGCAATAGGGACTGAAGCCTGATTTATTGCCTTGACTGAAGAGTTGCTTCAGAAAGGAGGCAGGCACATAATGGAGACACTTAATCTACTGTACTTCTGATCTCCCCTGAATGATCTTATTGCTATAGACAAAAAGCACTGCCTATTAAATCCTTGCCTGTGCCCAAATAATGCTTGGCTTCAGCTAAAATTGCTTTGATGGGTGGTTAATTAGCATGTTGCAGATAGCTGAATTTGTGATCCTAATGAGAAAGTAGATTAGGTTAATTAGACAAAATGCACCTGCAATACTACATGGAAGTGACTGTCACCCACATTGCAAACTTAATCAGAGTAGAAAGTTTTAATTTAATATTCTCAAAAAATTAGACTCTCTAAGAAAGATCAAGCAAATATCTTTAACTCCTTTATTCTTTATTTCGCCATTCTAAAAGCTAAGGACACTTGGCCAACGACATGCTGTTGGCAAGATAACAAACATGCAGAAGGAACAAAAATCTCAAGAGGTGAAAGAAAAGACAGCTCTACTTCAGTTTTTTTCTTTCAACAAATAGTTTTGTTTCTTGCTCCCTTACTCAAATATTTTACAGTCAAAATCTTTGAAGTGCAGGGATTTTGTCAACTTTCGTTTAATCAAACAACAACAAAGATACATATGAAAAGCAAGGACAATATTAAGGAAAACTGTAATTGTCCATAGCCCTGTTAGGATGCTGCTATTGTTCCCATACTCCCTGCAATACAGGAACCTCATGGACTCACTGGGCCACTCAATAGCTTCATTATACAAGCTCCTTTCATAGTTAAGCATGTTCCAACTTAAAGTGGGTCAGTGTTTCACCCACTTCTGACTACAAGACTGTTCCAGACCCTGTATTTAAGCTTGTTCTGAAAGCTTCATTTATTCACTAATTGTTCAAGCTTATTTGTTCATGGGCCAAGAGTATCCTTTAAGTAATTCTTTCCTTTCCCCTTAATCCCTATGACTGGCCCACACAGATCAGTCATCTGTCTCATTTTCCTGTGCTGGACAACCAAGGGTTTCTCCTTCCTTCACATGCTTTAATTAAATTAATCTTTTCAGAGCACAGATGACCAGAGCTGTGTAGTGCAGTTCTGATGCTCTCTCAATAGCACCCTTTACAATGGTGGTGCTCCTTCTCTTACTGAAATCTAATGTAGCAAGGAAGGTTGAAGGCTTCCCAAAAAATGTTATCAACAAGGATATTGACCAGTTCCTTAAGTTCTAGGGAACCTTAGAAATGTGAATCCCTAACTTTACTGAGAAATATATGTAATTATATACTCATCATTGCATAGGATGACATAGGCACGGTACTAATCAGACCTGTATTTAATTGATTACCTACTTCCATCCTAAACAATTTAACACTTATTTTCAGTTCTATTTATTTCAGATTCATAAAAATAATTCAAGTTTAATGAAGAACACTTTGTTCACACAAAAAGCAAAGTGGGTTGCTTCATTCTTTGGCTAAGTTTTTACATTAATTTCTTCTAAGAGCTGATATAAATTTTCAACTGAATCTTGATAATGGGTTACTCATGAAGAGTGGCTAACGACTTCGAATAAACTATAAAAATCATTTGCACTTCCAAAAGTGACAAAGAAACAAAAGCATTTCTGAAAGGAAATCCTGCATTTAAAACTTTTCACAGTGAACCACTTGGATGTTTTCTAAATCATTCCTGCCCTCTTTGGGATGAAAAGCATGTGTGAAAAACAAATAACTAAATTCACTTGCTCACCTGTAATGAGAGGAGGGCAAAGCAATCAAATTTCAAGGTAATGGGATTCTGCACTTCCCTTTAGGCTCTTCCTTTCCTCCTGTACCAAGACCTCTGCAGTTGGAGATGCTTGCAAACGTGGCTACAAACCACCTAGGGCAGCTTCTTCCACAGGCAGCCTGTACTGCCTGGGGAGTTACCGGAGAGCACTGATCAAAACATTCCTGTTTTGATCAGTGAACTGTCTGCTATGAGTCAGGATATGGCTGTTCTTCAAATACTAATTGTTAGTAAGCTAACTCTATTCTGTGCTGAGAGCTAGTATAGTTTCTCTTAATATCTGGTTAATTCTGGGTCTTCAAAATAATTACAAAAATATTTGATGGGGTCTGATTCACACATCTAGAACATCATCTGGAAGATGATTTACTCTCTGATCTTAAGAAAAAAGTATCTCTAAGTTAAATATATACCCTCAAGTACTGTAGTAACTGCATTGTCCATACTCTTGTAATAACCATAGGATAACAAAACCTAACCCATTAAAAACCCACAAGTTTTCTAATTGGTTCTTAGGTGCTCATGATCACGTATTTTATGAAAACTGCTCAGCTATATATAACTAAGGTTTGATTTGGCTGAATAAACACATTGACAAGCTAATGAGTCCATTACTATGGACTACTGTATTGCCCCATTTACTGGTATGCACCAAAGACAGCACTTTAAGACAACTGGGCTAAACAGCTAGCATTCAGAGGCTGGCAGCACTTCGGAGTCTTCAATTTTTATCCGACAATTGGTCTCTAAGTATATGATAGTTGTTTTTTCCTTCACTCCTGCAAACTCAGAAATCTAGCTGTGAAGTGGAAGGGTACAGTATTAATAGATGTTGCACAGCTCAATCTCTAACTGAAGACAGAACCAATCTCACTTGTTATTTGCTGACTCACATCAGAGTTCTCAAAGACTCAGATTGAGGCATTTATACTTTCTGCTTATCTGTGCTCTCCAAAAAATTGTCCTGTGTCTATGGTGGTGTTTTCTACTTCTCTTGCTAAAAATATTTTTCGGTCAACTTATCCTTAAGACACTAGTTGGTAATGTGCATTCTTTATGTATGAATCTGTTGCAATTACATTTATTTCCTGTACTGCCCCATTTCAATTCATAATAATGCTGACAGTGCCACTGTCAGAAGAAGCCAGCCATAGTTTAATAGCTCATTATGTACTCATTTCCCAAAACAGTGAACTAGAAACTTCTTTTTTTTTTTTTTCTCCCTTCTATCATACCAAATAGTTACAGAAGTACGGTAAGGTACCACAGCAAATAAATCTAACTAATGTCTTTAAGGGAATGTGCGGGTTTGAAAGATAAACCTGTGCAGGGATTAGAAAGTGATGCATGCAATCAGCTAGTTCAAAGGGCAACACAAGCTTATTTAGTCTATAGCAGATATTTCTGAATGAAGGTGACCAATTTCTATTACCAGCAGAGATCCACCCAGACACGTTGAAATTGAGAGATTTTGATGCCCTTGCAGAATGTAATTAAAGCTGCATCAAGCACACGAATTAACTGTTCATTACACCCAGGCATTTCAAGAAGAACTCAAATTAAGTAAAAGCTTCCAAATATTAATCTAATAAATATTCAGAATTAATCAAAGACTAAGGAGCTGATGAACATTTCAGCCTCCTCTGAAGTATTACAGGATATCCAACTACCCACTAGAAGCCTGAGTTTATCAGACCGCTGCTGAAGATCACTTCTGGCGCTTCTTTTCTGTTTCTTCTCTTGCTTTTTGTTCCCTATTGTCAAGAATGACTACTCTGGCTCAGCTGCCATGGCTCCCCTTCACTAGCCTTTGTTACCTGGATTTCTTCTTTTTCCACACTGTAACTGAGGGCTCCAATGTCTATTATGCAGAAACAGTGTCTGAAAACATATTATTTTCCATTTTCCTATGAAGTGCACCCACCATTACCACAACAGAATTTACAATATATTCTTTTCATCTTTAGGTCACAAACTTCGCCGTTTCCTGATTAAGTTTGCATTGGCTTTTTGCTACCCAAAATCAAAATAAACACAGTAGAAGCAGTCAACTGACCTCCTGTCGAAGTTTGGGTCATCAAAGTGAGATGAGAAAAAAGATGCATCTTTTCTGATGGAGCTTAAGTCCAAGAGTTTGGCAAATGACATAAGGTAGTAAAACTTACAAAGTAGGTGGAAGCAAAGAAGTGACTAGATTGTGATGCTACATTAGAAACAGTAATTCCAGAATCAATATTTCTGACATGCAAAGACAAATCTTGATCTTATAGTTAAATCTTATCCAGAGACTGATGAATTAGGAAACTTTTATGGGCAATTCTGCTGAAGAAGCTATAGAAGTGCTTCAGAAAAGCTGAGCATATCAGCCTAGAAGCTGCAGTCACCACTAGGGCTGAAATGGGGAGCTATGACTAAACCACATGAAATAAGGAAGCCTGGACACAGACCAGGATTATTCTGTGTGGTCCTGGATAAATACAATGATCACAAAAAAAGTGGGTTGCTTCAAAGTGTCTTGCTGCCATGTGAGTACGCCAACAGGTAAATTACTTCAAAGGCACAAGGTCGTGTTTTAGAGAGCATAAAGGCAATAAATGATAGAGAAAACCTCTGCCAGTCAGTCAGTTCCACTTGTCTCTTAAGCTGTCAACACATACTCTATAAATACACACAAATCATATTGATTCCACATTTTACATATTGCCTTTTGCTGTCTAAGGGAAAAGTGAAATCACAATGAGGCTCACCATCATGAATGAAGGGTATTGAAGGAGTCTGCACGTGCCCTGGCAATGCCACATGACATCATAGGACAGCTCAAGATGGATTTCATGTTGATGTAAATCACTGTTTAATTTTAGGAGTATAGGTATCAAACAGCTCTAAGACTTGCTTCATGGATGTTAAAAGAAATGTTTACTTTCTCAAGCAATTACTTAACTTTCCCAATTATCCAGAAAAATGACCTCATTGTAGCATGTAAATGTGCACTGGAGACTCTGTATGTAAGCTATAAAAAAATACAGCTTTTAAAAATAGATATGTGACAGGATTGAGACACTTGAGCCCTCAACATATGCAGTATGTATGCAGTGAGAGTAAAGGGATCTTTTCTACTGTTGTTACCACCCAAGCTCACTGAACATTTACAAACTTATCCTCTGAAGGGTTTATAATGGTATCCACCTTATTTGCAGGTAATCAGCCAGATGGGATGACAAGTAACAAGCTTTCACACAGCATGAAAAGCAAGTCTTCACTTCCAACCTCCTCTTATGACCCTTAGCTCTTACCATCTACTTTGTGCTAGCACTTTGCTCTGTGTTACCTTATCATTGTATAGATAAGGTCATGGGATAGGATCTTATCGGGTCAAAAAAATCTGAGCTATTGCATCTCTCAGGCTCTAAGCTGAGAATATAAAGAAATAACTTGGGGCTTTCATTCCATTTAGCTTTCAAACCTTTTGTAGTGGGTATTTAGTCATTCCTGCTGCAGGGCTAGTAGGAAGACAGCAGCTGTAATATTCTCGAAGTAAAAAGGCATTCTGGTGTCTCATATACAGTTTGAAAGGTTTGACAGAGCTTCTGCTTTACCATCAACACAAGCACAATTTGGAAATATCTTTCTTGGACAAGAGGAGTGTGATAGAAATTATTATCAAGCTAAATAAATGCCTGCCTAAAATAAAAGGAACTTATCTGTGTGTGAGCTGGTATAAGATCAGGAAGTTGGCAGATATTTTCTAAAGATTATTTTGTCCTTACTTGCCATCCTCCATCCAGCTGTCCTTCCTTGTAAATCCTGCAGGTTTAATCTGTGCACATTAGGAAAGAGCAGGCAAATGCTGGAAGACAAACAGTGATACCATCTACAAGTTGCTTCTCTTGCTCTTCATCAACCTAAAAGAGCTGTGTAGGCACTTGCATGTGCCATACATGTGTGGAAAATGTGTCATCTTACTAAATGCGTATAGGATTCAGATCAGTCCTGTAGGTATTCATTCTTCCATGAGACACTGCGTATATTTTCCCAAACTAAATAATACAGAGGAGACTGAAGGGATAAACTTACGGGTGGCACTGAGAAGTATGACGCAAACACAAGCTTTCCCTACTGTCACCTTCTAATGCCTCCTTGTAAAATATTAAAAGGAAAAATTACCATCAAAAGCAGTTTGCATCCAAGGTTTCAAGAGAGCTGGTTATTATGCACAGTTGTCCCAATAAATCGTTAAATGTGTTTGCAGTGAATTCGTAAATCACTATGTGAGGCACTGAAATAACTGGCACTACTGTTTTGGCTCAGTTACCAGTTTTACATCAGGGACTTATTTTCCAGTTTTTTCCCCTCTAAGTTACTGTAATCATGTGCTGCAGTTGAATCTAAACTGAATGGCATGCACAATAAATATGCTCCCTCACTGAGATCATGCAAGCACTATAAAATGTAAAAGAAAACAGGGGAAGGCATTGAAGTGGTTCACACTGTGACCTTTTATAAACCAAGAAGAGAAAAAACAGCAGAAAAGCAAAATTTGTCAGATTTATCTGCTCCTTTTGGCTTAATAACAGAGACTTCGTTTGCTTGTCTTGTGAGGACCTCTAAGGAGAAGGAAAAAGCCTACCTGAGCAGAAAAGAAATCCCTGACCAGAGCCTTCTTTCATCCACTTGCAGATGTAATCCAACTGTGTGTGTTTTTCAGAATCTTACATACATCTGAAGTGATGACCCTTACGCAAAATGACTCACTGGAGTGAGCAGACACTGACTTGCAAAGTAAGCAACGTGTCTGGAGCCAAAAGAGTCATTCTGTGCCTCAACTCTGTCTGTCATAGCTTTGTTATTGCTTGATCTTATGCCACATAAACCCCACAAATCTTCAGAAAGCAAAATAGCCACAAATGCCAGAAGGGGCATTAGCATCTCTCAGTCTCTTCCAAATGTAAACAGCTACAAATCAAAAGCTGATCTTACAAAGTGCCCTTATCAGTGTTTAAAAACAATCAGGATCCTATAACAAAAGGTTATCTGCTTTTTGGTTGATTCTGATTCTTGCATGAACAACAAATGCACTGTGCAGGACAGAGAAAAGTGAGTCCCGAGTATAGAAGATGTGTTTTCTGAACTCAAAATTGGCTCCTGCTTCCTTCACAAAAGAGGCCTCACAAATAGCACTGTGAAGCACCAGTTACTGTGTCTTTGGTTGTTAATTCATCTGGTGAATAAATGGTGAATAGACTGTTTCACAGAGCAGGAGATCTTTTTGGTAAGCTATAAATAAAGTTGATGTAAAGTGACAAGACTTTGATTACTAAACAGGCAACATATTAGCAAAAGGACAGTTCTTCACCTTTCTTACCTTCCACAACTGAGCTTCAGACGAAGGGGAAAAAACAGTAAGTCAATAGTGAATAGAAATCACCTTAGTTTTCCACAACACTAGATATTTTCTTGAGCATGCTGTTTTCCAATATGACAACTGCATGCTCATGATCTTTAAAATGTAAAATTATGTACTTTAAGTGACTGAAAATGTATAAAACAAAGTTTAGGTATATTTAGTATACATACACACATAAACATCCTTGAAGAATGTGACTTTTGTTTTTTCCAGTCTATATTAAGAAACATGACAGGCATTCTCTTCTTTGCAATGGAAATATACCATTTTTTAATGATGTTTTACTTTGAAAAACAGGAGCTAAAAATATTAAGCTCTTCTGATTGTAACCAGACTTCTCACTTTCAGACTCTATGTTCTTCCTGATTTTATTTTCCAAAGGAAAATAAAATCAGGTAGCTAAGTTGGGATCTTGTTACTGATTGTGCCATGCTTTTCTCACAGGGATAAGAATGGGCAGCAGAAAGAAGTTGCAAGAAGAGACATTCTGATGAGATATCAGAGAAAGGCTTTTCACAATGAAGGTAGTCAAACATCTGAAGAGGGGCCAGCGAGCTCATGGAATCGCCATCCTTAGAAGTACTCACCATTGGAGAGGGCCCTAACCCTGATCAAAGGTGGCTTGACTTTTGCTCAGGGGTGTAGCTCTTCCCCAGTTTCTCTGTCTGACAGATGACTACAAGAAGTACCTTCAACATAAATTATCTATTATTCTATTGTGCATGATGAATGCTGTTTTCAGCATGATGTGCTGTTTTCTTTATTTTCCAAAGGAAAATAAAATGCTTTCTGGTTGATTTTGGTTCTTGCACGAACAACAAATGCACTGTGCAGGACAGAGAAAAGTGAGCCCCAAGTATGGAAGACATGTTTTTCTAAAGGAAAATAAAACCACCAAAAGTAAACAGCTGGAAATCTATTTCTCTCAGTTGGCCTTGTGGATATATACCTGTTCCTCAAATCCTCAATTTTGGTACGTTTTTTTCCCCCTCTCATATTGATGCTACTTCTGGTAAAAATGAATTCAGATTCAAAAAGTAAAAAATAAGTTGGAAGAGACTTTAGGAGGTCACTTGCTTCAGGCTCCTCAGAGCAGTGCCCGCTTCAAGATGTTCAAAGTGAGATGAGGCCCAATTGGGGTTTGAAAACCTCCAAGAGGGGACTTTTCTTGCCTCCTCATGAAGAAATACTTTTATCACATCCAAACAACAATTTCCTTCATGGCAACTTGTGATCATCACCTCTTACGCCTTTGTCATGTTGTCCTTCAGGGAATCTGATCCCATCTCCTCCAAAAACTCCCTTTGGACAGTACGAGACAGGAACTGGATCCCCTCAATCACCTTCTACAGACTAAGCAAACCCCATTCCCTCAGCAACTTTTAGCATCCTCTACTCTGCTCTCGTGAGAAGTCACTTGGAGTATTGTGTGCATTTCTGGTGCCCTCAACATAAAATGGACATGGAACTGTTGCAACAAGTCCAAAGGACCACAAGGACAATCAGAGGACTGGAGCACCTCCCCTATGAAGACAGGATGAGAAAGTTGGGGCTGTTCAGCGTGGAGAAAAGAAGGCTGCATGGAGACCTCATAGCAGCCTTCCAGTATCTGAAGGGGGCCTATAGGGATGCTGGGGAGGGACTCTACATTAGGGACTGTAGTGATAGGACAAGTGGTAATGGGTTCAAACTTAAACAGGGGAAGTTTAGAGTAGATATGAGGAAGAAATTCTTTACTGTGAGGGTGTTGAGGCACTGGAATGGGTTGCCCAGGGAAGCTGTGAATGCTCC
>JANRGW010008494.1:0-22338 GCA_024733675.1 Psilopsiagon aymara | reverse complement strand
CAGATGCCCCGTCTCTGCTCCCTCCCGGCTTACCCTCCTCCCTGGCAGAGCATGAGACTCAGAAAGTCCTTGGCCAGGCCAAAATGTACTAAGCAGTAACTAAAACATTGGTGTTACCAACACTGTTCACAAGCCGAAAGTCCAAACAGAAAAAAAAAAAACAGCTCCACAGCGGCTACCAAAAAGGAGAAAAACAACTGCTACTGCCGAACCCAGGACACTGTTCTTAAGATAGTCCTAGCCTGTTATTCTTTGCAGGTGAAAAAGTTTCTCTTCTGTGCAGAAACGTCATTAAGTATAAGAAGCCATTTTGCCTTTGAGTAGTATTCTTTTAAACTATCAACATTTAACAAAGATCTGGTCCCAAGGTTCCAATAACTACCCTTCTGCCTAATAAAGAAGTCTAAGCTTGTATCTCCTTAAAAATATTTTATTAAACCACAGAACACTATTTAATGGAGTGAGAAATACTCTGGGATGTTTGGGGTTTGGTTTTGTTGGGTTTTTTTAATAAAGAAAAAAGGGTGATGACAAAAAAAGAGAATTTAACTGCTGCTTCTTGTTAAAATCATAAATTGAGCTCTGTTGTAAATTTGGTATACCATAAATATGTATAAAATGGTTTCCGTTACTGCTTTTCTAACTCCATACACAGAGATACCCAAACAACCATTTAGGCAGTGAGGCACCTGTCAATCTCCAACACAAACTCAAGTGGGATTGGGAAGCTCTTAAGGTTGACTACAATACCTCCAGGGAGGCACAAACACTCATTTCTGGTCAGAGACCCACTGATGCACTGGGGCAACACAAGATTCAGCTCAAACCATAGGACAGATAGGGGTGCCTTTTTTACAGTAAATAGTGGGACACATGTGATCAAGGTCTGTTTCAGTCTGGATGAGTTCTATCTATAACCTGCAATTCACAGGGAGGATATCTCAGTATGTAGCCAAAGTTTAGATAGGTTTTGCCCATCCCACCAAAATTAGATCAGAGCACTGAAAGTGTACTGCCAACACTGAGAATAAGAATAAAGAAGAGGGAACATGGTACTTAAAATACAATTTTGTCTCTTAAAGTCACTGATTTCTATTTTTAATTTATCTGATCTCTCTTTATTCTAAAATACATTAATAGCTTTTGTGGAAAAGAGGATAGATAGACCACTTGGTGGGTAAGAAATTGGCTAGATGGT
This sequence comes from Psilopsiagon aymara, assembly GCA_024733675.1. Taxonomy (NCBI): domain Eukaryota; kingdom Metazoa; phylum Chordata; class Aves; order Psittaciformes; family Psittacidae; genus Psilopsiagon; species Psilopsiagon aymara. The sequence goes on along the minus strand of JANRGW010008494.1, from coordinate 21,140 downwards.
CACACTCAGAGAGTTGTGGTCAATGGTTTGATGTCTACTGGTGACGAGTGGCTTTCCTCTGGGTTTGGTACCAGGGCTAGTGCTGTTCAGCATCTTTGCTGGCAACATGGACAGTAGGCATGCCCTCAGCAAGTTGGTGATGATACCAATCTGTGTGGTGCAGTCAACACACTGGAGGCAAGGGATGCCATCCAGAGAGACCTGGATACCCTTTAGAGGTGGGCTCATGTGAACCTCATGAATTTCAACAGAGCAAAGTGCAAGCTCCTGCACCTGGGTTGGGGCAATATCAAGCACACCTACAGGCTGGCCAGAGACTGGAGTTATAGCAGCACTGAGGAGAAGAACTTCAGAGTGTTGATTGACAAAAAGCTCAACATGTCCTGGGCTGCATCAAAGACAGCAGCCAGTAGGTTGAGGGAGGTGACTCTCTTCCCTTGCTCTCATGACAACCCACCTGGAGTACTGCATTCAGATCTGGGGCCCCCAACACAAGAAGGAGATGGACCTGCTTGAATGAGTCCAGAGGTAGCCATGAAGATGACCAGAGGGTTGGAGCACCTCTGCTATGGAGACAAGGTGAGAGAGCTGGGCTTGCTCAACCTGGAGATGAGAAGGCTTAGGGAGACCTTGTAACAGGTTTCCAATACCTAATGAGGCCTACAAGAAATCTGGAACGACACCTTTTACAAAGGCATGTAGTGATATGACAAAGGGGAATGGTTTTAAACTGAAAGAGGCTAGATTTACATTAGGAAGAAATTCTTTACTGTGAGGGTGGTGAGGCATTGGCACAGGTTGCCAAGAGAAGTTGTGGCTGCCCCACCCCTGGCAGGCTTTAAGGTCAGGTTGAATGGGGCTTTGAGCAACCTGGTATAGTGGAAGGTGTTCCTGCTCATGGCAGTGGCATTAGAACTAGTCCCTTCCAACCCTATCATTCTATGATTCTATGAAAAGGTAAAATCTTACTGAAATGTAACATCACAGAACATAATACTAGACAGAATTTGTCTGACACTGTTGGTCTAAGGTTGACATTTTCCATTCACGTAGAAGAGCTTACCCCATTATGAGTCGTAATTGATAATACTTGTTAAAAAAAACAAACATATTAAAATGTTGAAGGAGTTATGTAACTTCTTTTTGTAAAATAGCACTATTTTTATTACTTCAATATTACCTAGATAATATAAAATTTTTTTGCATGTTATTGGACTTGGTTTTGACCTCCTTAAATCAACCATGCGATACTGATATAAATAGATATCATCAGGTAATAGACTTAAGAATAAAACCTGAGCTAATTAGCTAGCTGAAAGAATGGTACATTTTGCCTTTTGCCATTATATAGCTATTAAAGAAAGGTCCTATACAAAAGATTTACTCATAATAATTATCTGAAGATAGATTCCTCTTTAATAAATGTACAAAAGTAAGATATAAGTTAAGAACCCTTCTTCTATCACAGATTTACGCATTGAATTTTTAATCTAGAGACAATTGGCACATTCTTGTTCTTCTGTCAAAGAAACTATTCAATGTGCACTGTAGTATTAGACTGCTCTCAGCTACATGACCCTGTAAAGCAATGTTGCTGATTTTATTATTCTAAATTTGGCTGTATGTTTCAGTGAAAACATGGTAGCTGTAAAAGATTGTTTGGAGATGGAAGTAAAGCCCAGTTTTAAAAGTTAAAGATTTGGTTTAAACTCTGAAGATGGTTCAGACGTATAAATAATGCGTTCTAAGTAAGTGAGGCAATTAACTGTTACAGTGGGACCATAAAGTGAAATAATATTCATTAGGACAAACATAATTTGTCTTTAACTTAAAAATAAAGACAATAAAGAATAAAAGTACTTGTTTTGTTACTTTTTTCCTATGGATTTCCTCAAATTAGATGAAGCAAACAGAACATTTGACCTTCATCTGATAAAGAGATATTGAATAGTAAATTAAACTAATGTCAAACATCAGGTCTGGGGTAAACTTAAAGTCTGAACCTAGCAGGTATTGCAAAGGAGTACAGTACATGACCCATGTATAAGGTCAGTTCTGCAGATATAGATCCAGCACTGAGCAATGCATGCAAGACCAGAACCTACATCATTGAAATAAATGGGATTTTTATTCATCATCGCAACAGAAGGACAATGGCTGTGACTGAGCTAAGCAGGATTTAGATATATGATGAAATGTTACTCTAAGGGGGGATAGATTTAGGCTTATGCTTCAATGCCTGAACTGAGGCCTGGTACAGATAAAATATCTGTAAAATATTGTAAAAATATCTGTAAAATATGTATAAATTCATTCAAACTACTTCAATTTAATTACTTTAGGTTACAAACTCTTTTAAGTTCTTGATTTTAATTTGGAAGAGGTATTGCCATTTTCTCAACAAAGAACATACATTGCAGTTACCACAAAGAGGTAAGGTAGGCTGTGCATCTTTAAAATAGTTTTGCTACATTTCTGTTAATTTACTTTCTAATAATGACATATAGTCTTTTTATTGATGATGGTGTGATTAATTTTCTCAGTGTCAAATCTTGGTCATAATGCAGGTCAAAAAGTCTTTTGCAGATGTAAAACTGCATGTTTTCACTTTGTGATAGTGGATCCAAAATGAAGCGCATACCAAATACAGACACAACAGAAATTACTAGCATTTGTCTCCGTATTTCAAATATTAGTTAATATGAAATTTGAATGCAGTTTATATAGCAATGAATAATTCAATTGTTTTTATATTAAGATGATTTCCAGTATCTCCAAACATAGCTTAAACACAGATATGACATTTGACAGACCTGAAAAGGAAGGTAGACCACCACTTTTTATTTATTTGCGACTCTACTTATGGAAGTCTACTCTGTACAGATCACAGCTGATGTGGTACACAGTGCAAGTAGATTTGGAGAGTGAAACATCTGGGGCTGAGGTTCTCATGTCCACTACCTATTTGGAGGAGTTTTATTTCATATGGGCTTCAGTGCAGCCTCTCTGAAGGAGTGCCGACAGTGTTTTACCTGGACTAAAAGACATCATCTGGCTCAGCTTCCTCCCCAGAGGAATCCACCATGCACTCACATCTGCTTTATGATATGAGTTAAAGCATATCATTTATGCTTTAATGTGTATGTCAGTGTCCTGGGTTCATCAGTAGTATTCATTTTTCTCCTTCTTAATAGCTGGTGCAGTGCTGTGTTTTTGACTTTCAGACTGGGAACAGCACTGACAACACCAATGCATTTAGTTGTTGCTAAGCAATGTTTAGTCTGACCAAGGACTTTCTGAGTCTCATGCTCTGCCAGGGATGAGCGGAAGCCAAGAGGAAGCAGAGACAGAACACTTGACCCAACTAGCCAAAGGGGTATTCCATACCACAGGATGTCATGCCCGCTATATAAAACTGGGGGCAGTTACCTGGAAGGGTAAGCTCACTGCTTGGGTAGGGCTGGGTATCGGTGGGTGGGTGGTGAGCAGTTGTATTTGCCCCCATTGTTATTTCCTTTACCATTGTTATTATTGGTGGCAGCAGTAGTGGTTTGTGTTATACCTTAGTTACGGGACTGTTCTTATCTCAACCCATGGGAGTTACATTCTTTTGATTCTCCTCCGCATCCCTCTGGGAGCAGCAGGAGGAAGTAGGGGAAGTGAGTGAAAGGCTGCGTGGTTCTGAGTTACGGCTGGGCTTAAACCACAACAGTTCTTTGGGGCACGAAGGGTTGAGATAATGACAAATCTGAACAGAGTGTGTCTAATAGTATTTGTTATAAACATTTATTGTTTTGGATTAATAGTCACTAGTCACAATGGTTGATTTATTGGCTCCCAAAGTTGTTGCTCTTGATCTTGGAGTTTCAGCATGTCGTACCTTAGAGCCAGTATTTGCTGTTTTAGTGTTTGTCAGCTGGGGGCCTTGGGCTAATGTTCTTGTTCCACTGTACTTTATGGTAATGCTTCGTAATACAATAGACTTATTGATCATGAAACTGATCTTGTGTTCCCAGTGTGGTCATCACCTCTATACTTTGGAAGGTGTATAATAGAAGTGTTTAGCAATTACACATCTTTTTTCCCCTCCTCAGGTGGCTATGAAGGAGACATTCCCTTACATTCCCAGCCCCCCCCCCCCCCGACTATTTACAGCATCATTTGAGAGTTCTGAAGGTTTTGAATGGCCTTTGGGTACTCTTGAGACCTGCCTGCTGATTGTGATGGGAATCATCATGTTGGCACACATAGAGTGTGTTTTACCCATGTCCATTTTGTCTGATCTTGAAAGTTAAGCAGAGATGGGTTTGGGGCTTGTCTAGGGTTAGAAGATGATATAGGAGGATCGAGAGATTTTCTCAGAAGCTGGACAGTAATGAGAGGCAGGCTGTGTGGGATAGTATGGGCAAGTATCTAGTCCAGTAGGTCCCTCCAGTGCTTTGAAAGCGTTGGATATGGAAGGCAGCTGTATGGAATCCCTGACGACAAGTTGCAGAAACTGTTGAAGGAGAGGATGAATTGAGTCAGTTTGCAGAGGTGAAAGCCATCCTGGTGGCCTTAGACATTGCTGAACAAGAAAAGTGGACAGTAATTTTTCTCTATACTGACTCGTGAATGGTGGCAAATGCCCTGTGGGAGTGGTTGCAGCAATGGAAGCAGAGCAACTGACAATGCAGAGGAAAACCCATCTGGGCTGCTGCACTGTGGCAAGATATCTCTGCCCAAGCGCAGAACCTGGTAGTGAAAGTGCGCCATGTAGATGCTTATGTACCAAAGTGTTGGACCACTGAGGAACATCAAAACAACCAACAAGTGGATAAAGCTGCTAAGACTGAGGTGGCTCAGATGAACTTAGATTGGCAAAATAAGGGTGAATTACTTTTTGCCTGGTGGGCCCATGACACTTCAGGCCATCAGGGCAGAGATGCAACATACAGATATGCTCATGATCGAGGGGTGGATTTAACAATGGACACTATTTCACAGATTATTCACAATTGTGAAACGTGCTGCAATTAAGCAAGCCAAATGGTTAAATTCTCTTTGGTATGGAGGAAAAACACAGCACTGCATCAGCTACTGAGGAGAAAAATGACTGCTACTGCTGAACCCAGGACAGTAAGGAGAGTAATTTCTAAAGCCCCCTGAGCTGAATCAAAACACTAATGCAGATCAGTCTGTAATAGACATCTTTATGTTCTCACTATTATTTATTTATATGGAGATAGATGCTTACCCTAGATTGCATTTGTTTTGTCCTGTTTTGGTGATAGTAGTGTTACAGATTACTTTTAATGCTCTTCTATGTTCTAATGAAACAAAATCCTCTACATCACTTTTGACCATACTTTTATTCTATATCGAATATTCTTTTATTACAGTCTCTGCATGTTTAGATGGGAAGATTGAATCAAGTTGCAAACTAATCATATTGAAGTGTAAACACACTAAAATTAGTTAAGAAACAGGTAATTCAGACACAGAAGTTAAATCTAAATAATGCTGACAAGTAAACAAATATGCTTGCTATAATACACATACTCCCCTACACTGCTCTACCACTAGCGTATAGCTTATTTGGTGCCCTCTTGCTTTTACTAATACTCAGTCTCTGAATTCTATGTGATAACTAAATGCCTACTGAAATATATCAAACTGTATGTGGCTGTAGTTTTACCAAAGCACAAGAAAGAGAACTGTCAAGTTACTGATCTTACAGAGTACAAAGCATAATTTCGTTAGAATTATACCTTAGTGGTGATTTTTGGATAAATGTCTAAAGTGCTGGTTTTATCTTTGCATGAAAGAGGTTATTTTAAAAATAGTATTGGGGACCTACTCAGGCTATAGTTTTTTCTGGGGAATATTTTTCTTTTTGATGGAGTCAGGTGTTTTCTATCACTAAATGAAGATGATATTAAGAAAATATCTTCATAAATTCCACCACCCCTGTAAAATTTCAGAGAAACATTTGCAGTGGGACAAATACTGAATTCCAAGTTATTTAGTGTCCAGTGGAGACCTATGGAAAAGAAAGAATGAAAATAACATGCTTTATATTGACTGATATGATGGCAATATCTAGATTTTTTTAAAATTTATTGTATATATTGATGACTTGAAATATCTGAGGACCACATCAGCCAGTAAAGGGCAAGGTTATTTTTTTCTCAGCAATGACTAAGGGTTCCAGAGATGTCTAGATGTTTTGTCTATGTTAATACTAAGCATGTGAGCTGCCAGACCTGGATTTTATAGGCACCAGACTAAAGTCTGGTTTATTCCACTACCTTGTACTCTCTCTCTTCGAGGGCAGCTTCATAGATCTTTTTGTCGTTCTTTGTTTTCTCCTTCTGTCATGTCAGCTCACCTATCAAATCCTAGATATTACAAAAGGGCAGTATACTTGCATTTAACTACTTGCTATAAATGCTGTAAGAGAAATAAATTCAGATTCTCTCTCCTCAATTCATTTATATACTCTTTTTTGACTCTCCCACTCTTTGAGAAAGAGCACAGCTATTTTAAATTTAAATATACAAAGTCAATTTTAATATAAAATTCTTTCTCTACAAACAAGATTGTATTATTCACATGTTGAAGGAGTCTTTAGACAACTAGCTTTTTCCAATGTGCTTTCTTTGTCATCCTTCATTTTGACAATGACAAAGCCCCATGGACAACCAGATGTTTGGTTTTATAGCAGTTATCATCACAATGCCATATTACTTGAGTGACCTAAAACACATCTGTATTTTTCTTATGCTGCTTCCAAACTGCTCTCAATTATCAGATAGTGAATAGTCACAAATATCAGACTGAAACATGTTTAAGTCCTAAATCTTTCTGTATAAAACATGAACAATCAGATTGACCAACAAAAAGACTAGAAAGACAACCTTATTAATCATTACAATAAAGATTAAAAAAAAAAAAAAGGCACAAAAAGTGAATTATTCTTTGTTCACAGATCTTTAGGGTGTTTGTTTTGAAATTGACATTGCTGGAACTTGAGAACAGAGTAGGTCTTGTATACTCAAAGTCCTAAGAGGTGACTGGTTACTGAGAATGCATGGAAATGTATTCCAATATCTATTACCGAAGCAGCTAAATACACTGATGGTTTAAGCAAGTCTTTTTATGGTTTTAGAAATGTACAGCTCATTGTCATGAAAGCAACCCCAACTGTTTTATCTTGAGGGTTGAACTAATCTTACTATTTGACTTAATTACTTTCAAAAGGTTTTGTACCACTACATTTACATGTCTGCTGCATTTAGCTCGGAAGTAAATACCATGAACCGGACACTAGCAGCTTCAGTTTATAAAGGCAAGGTTCACCAGTTCCTTTCAGGTTTTCGCCCTATTTGAAACAAAAAGAAATGTTCAAATAATAATTAAAGAAAAAACTCTATCAGAAACACACCAAAAAAAAAAAAAAAAAAACAAAGAAAAAAAAAAAAAAAAAACAATTAATCCACTGGGGAACAAGCTCTGTTTTCCTTAAAGTCTTGATGATTGTAAGCCCTCTATACCTCCTTCTAAAATTCTACTGTACTTCAGCAGATACCTTACAATTTCTCAGATTCCTAAACTCCCTTTACTGATTTTTGTAGCCTTTGCATCACCAGTACCATAACATGCTGATTTTATTTTTTTCCCCAACTCTCCAGTTGGATTATTGCATTCATGTATCACGTTGAAATTTACAACGCATTTAGTAGCATTTTTATTTTTTATGATTTTGTTACTCCTACCTTTTAAAAGGATCTTAGGGAATATCTTTTCATTTTCACCAAAATAAAAACAAACTAAAAAGATACCTAGATAAATTATTAATTTTATTTTTACCACACCAATAAAACAAAAATTATTTTAGATCAATGAAAATATCAGAATAATATCAACAGTGTAAAGCTAGCTTTATGGTATTCCTGTTTCATGTACTTCTGATCACAAATGGAGAAATGCAACCATCTGTGACTTTTGCCTTGCTACCTGTCAGAAGAGCAGGCTCAAAACATGTGCATCTGATGGTATATGTTAAAAGATGAAAAGAGAGAGTAAGAGGAGAAAGAAAGAGATGTTGTATGATAGCAGTAGGCTTTTAAAATTATCACATCAAGTATTTGGGCTGTACCAGAATTCAGTGTCCCTATGACATTTTATACTAAATATGGATTTGGGTCTTCTAAATGGTGAATGAGAAAGCTCATGTTTACAACTTTTGAGATTTCATATTGTGTTTTTATTTTACAGTGGAAAGAAAATACAGCTTTGCAAATAACTCCTTGGAGGCTTCTGGGGTAGTCAGTTAATCTAAAACGTAAGACATCTAGCACAAAGTTACGTTTAGCTGAATTAAGTGCATCATCACTGTGATTTAGGTGTAGCAAGGACTTCAGAATTAAATTTTAAACATCATAGAAATATGACCCAGGTATGAGACCATTGACTAACATACCATATTATTCGTCTCCCTTCTTGATGAAACTGTCATCTGCTAAGGCACATCAGAAATGTTCAGTTTAAGCTAAATTACATTTAAAAATTCCCAAACTCTTCATCACTGAGCTTTTTACCCATATGTCTCTCTTTCACATCAGGGTAGCTGTAAAATGGCCATGTAGGGACATTCTCGGCCCATTTTATTCTGACAAGAAGTATTTCAGACCACTAGGAATTCATCAAAATATACACTTCCTAGGTTGCATTTGCTGTAAGTCATTCTCAAGGCACACAAGTGGGGTAAGTTAAATAGGTGGATGCTGACTAATTCCTCTAACATCTGGTCTGAGGATAAGGACAGCCTGTTGATTTATAACTTTATCAGTCTAGCATTTCACAGTAGTAACAAATGCACTCTAAGATGATGGGATTTGACAGGGATTTTTTTTTTTTTTTCTTTTCTAGAAGAGGAAAATGCTTATTAGGAACATGAAATTTTACATTGGCTTAGAAATTCAGTATTGTCTCAACCTCAACAATGTCTGGCATAAGTTGGGGAAAAGTCATTTGCCAAGATCTTGAGTGGTCTAGTTGTCATATTACTACACACTGAAACCAGGTGTGGACAATACGTGCACACTCTGAAATACAATTATCTGTAGTGGAGGCAGATATTTGTTAAAGAAAACAGCTGGAAATCTGCTTTAATGGGACAGATGGGAAAATTTGCTAAGTTAGAGTCCTGATTGTGGTGCAGTAAATTAGATATACACAGGTTTGAAGATGTTGAAAGTGGTCTGAAATGTAGTAGCAATTTCTAGGTTTCTTAGGTAGCAAATTAAGCTCACAAAGAAAAACACTAATGCTGTCCACACGAGCAAGGAGTTATAGAGATATGGCAGAAATTTACCTCTGAATTCATTTACTGGAGGGCAGATATTACCTTTACAACTGTCTCATGGCTCAGCAGGTTGTAAGTTTTCCAGATGGAGTCTGAATAGACTGGGAAAAAAGCAATGTGATGAAAGAGATGGTTACTTTGCAGTATTGCCTAACAAGCTAAATATATTATTTTTTCTTCTGAACTCATAAAACCACCCATCTGTAAAATTTCAGTTCATTTCTCTAATGTAAGTGATTCAGTATTTTACAGTAAGAAATAATGACCATTTTCGTTTATAAAGCGCCCCCTGCCAGCACACTGTAGGTGCCACATGGATTAACTCTAATCAGAACAACCAACAACAATTAAAACATCATTGAATATTCAATACACAAAAGCCCCCAAACCAAACAGAGCAGCATTACCATAAAAGTCATCTAAGTCTACAAACATTAAAAGTTAGTGTAAAACTGCTGTCTATGTACATCTTCAATTGCTTACTTTTCATACTAGGCTGCTAATAAAGCAAACAGAAAACAGAAATTGCTGTGTCTTGGTTTGACTACAGGGCACTGCCCAGAGATTTTGAGCACACTCAATAAATATGGAAAGGAAGACTCTGTTCAGTCCTTTATCTCTTGCCCCTGGATGTCCTCTCTAGTTGAGTCATGGGATACTGGGAGTAGAAAAACTGGGCTCACTAACACTTCAAACAAAAATCCTATGAAATTAAAGCAATCAGTAAGTCAGGGTCACATTTGGCTTTTATTTAGCAGGGCCCTTGGTCTTACAAGAGCTTTGAGATTAACAGTGTCCTTGAAATCCCCCCCTTTTGTTTTCACTAGACTTTAAATCAGATCATCAGAGTGTGGAGGTAGCCGAGAATTAAATTTTAAACAAAAAGACTTCCATATTTCTGCTGTGAATCTCAGCTATGCATTTGGTGTCAGGGGAAAGCTTCACCATTATAAATCACAGCAAAATTAAGGAACTGGATTTCATGAGGCTGGCAAAGTACCAAGGAGTCTTTTTCAGCAATAAAGATAAAATAGGTCCATAAACTCAAAATATATCAACAAGTTTCATTTAAACAATGCTGGCTTCCAAGCCCCACTTTGTGCAGCAATGCTACACCTTTTCTTTCATCCTTATGAAAGAAAGAACTGGCCTAGAGGATAACGGATTTTCACATATCATGTTGGAAAATTACCAATGAAACTGAAACCTGTGGTAAACAATACACAAATCCTCCTCATCATCATTTTTTTTTTTCTCTTTAGGATATTGCAAATTATTGTAGTATGAATGATATAAGGAAGGACTTCAGAGTTATAACACATAGAGGGAGTGTAGACAGAAAACCCAAGTAAAGCCTCTTCAGTGTAATGTTTGTCTTGAAAACCAGCAACATTACAATATCATTTTAGTATAAGATTGGTTTCTGTGACTACTTGCATACAGAACTCTCCATAGTCTTCCATGTACCTGGAATTTGCCACCCAAAGCATCATTAGGTTAACAGGTAGAATAAGGCTTATTACTCTATAAAATAGTTGATTTATCACTTGTTTGTTCCATGTCAATACAATTAAAGCTGAAAGCTGATGATAGCTTTTGAACATCTGTCTTTAGCTTTCATATTCTTCACAGTCTGTTGATTAGGTTATGTTTTGTATTATTTCAATGTCCACAACTGTCAACTGAAATGGGAGAGTGCTCATATGAAGTGGTAAGCTGAAGTCAGAAGCAGCACTTCATTTGTTTTTTACGTTAATAGAGTATGACAGCTCCAGCTCTGAACAAATTGTTTTCAGTTGTTTGATGGGTCTCAGCTGCTCCAAACTGGAAGGTTACCAGATTTTCTTTTAGTTGAAAAGTAAGCACTGTTAGAATAGAGTTGTAGGCTTTTCACCTTTTGCAATATATCATTAAAGTACTTCAACTGCTTTAAGATTCTAAAACACCGAATCTCATGAGAAATTAAAGGTTATCCTGAAAAATAACACACACACAGAGGAAGGCCAGTGATCTATAGACCTAAACATCACAACACTTTCTTTTAAAAAGAAACTATTTTGTCTTGGTTTAAAAGATTTCTGTTCATAAGCATTCTACTATATTGCTTTTCAGTGAGCTGACACTGAAATTTTCACCAATAACTAAAGAATAATTTAGAAATATTTTTTTTTCATTTTTTTTTCAGGAGAGAATAATGTCACATTTTAATACACTACACATACTGCTTTATGAAAATCTGTAGCATCAAAAATATTTTGATAATATTTTGGGAGTTCATAACAAGGAATATTTCTCAGATTCTAAAAAAAAAATGCAATTAAAGAAAATTCAAAAAAACAATATTCAAAATTATGTTGGAAGAAGTCCATTCTTCTCTTCATTATGGCAACCTATTTAATCTTGGAAAGCAATATCTAACTCTGATCTATACTGTCTGTGGGAGGTGACCCACTATGTGGCACTGTTACTAGGGGACCACGCTATAAAAATTAGAAATAATAGAAAAAATAAAAATAAGCAAAAGCTTGAAAGGCATTTGAAATAGAGCATGAAACTAAGGAATATGTTTGATTTCATTTTTGTGAGCAAACCCAAGACTACTTTTTCAGACTTATTCAGAAAATTAAATTCTTTAGTAAGTTCTCTCTGTATAGCTTTTTAGCTGTGTGAGTCAATAAATAATAGCTGGAATATGCACAAAAAAATAACTAAAGTCTCTGCAACCTTATGAAAGGCTCTATCTTTAACATATACTGTATTTTAACTTTTTCCCTCAAGCGCTTTATATTGGTGCCTCTTAATAAGTAATGGGAAACTTATTGAGTTTAGGAACAATACTGTTTACCGATAGCCCTAATAACCTCATTTCTATGGCTGCCAGCCAAATATATTTATTGAAATTGTATCGCTGTAGCAGCTTTAAAACTCACCTCAAGGTAAAGTTATGTTAAAATATAATTAACCATTTTATTGCAGCACATAATTGTTTTTCCTTGAAGGGGGAAAATGCTTTTGTTTTCACAATAATTACAGGGGAGCACCTTACTCTGGCTGATTCTGAAGTACATGAGTTTTCAATCAAATTGGAAGCACTTGAAGCTCCTGCAGTAATCTAATTTTTACTTCCTTATCATTTTAAACAAACAGCAACACCAGGAAGTATTCCAGGAAGACAAAAATAATAATCAAATACTCAGCTGTACCCACGAGAATATTTGTAATCCTTGCCATATTTTTCATTCTTTAAACAAGGATTTTAAACTGGTGTTTTGGAATTAGAATAATATACTGCAAATTAATGTTTCATTCTATTTTCTGTATAGCTCTGCTTTATGAAAAGTAATATAAACCAAGGTGGAAAAGATATTTTGTTAGTACATTTTCCTGCTATTTTATTGTTTGATAGAGATATGGGATTTTAGGTTGCCCTCTAGGCCATGAAGAGCACAATTCACTTCAGCTTGGTTGAGAGTTTATCAACATTTTTGTGTTAGCACTAGCAACTGAAATGTATATCCTATTATCTCTAAAGAGAAACCAAAACTTAAGAAAGAACCCGAAATAGTTTTTTCTTCTTTCCTTTTCAGCTGCTCCCTGAAACTACCCATACTACAGGTATGGCCTTTGACATATTGAAAAGCAGCATTTGGAAAGACAGCAAAAAGAACCAAACCACAAAGACAAAAAGAACTAAAGATTTAAAGGAAAATAGTTTGTATTTTGACACATTAATGGGGTCAGGTATAATTTTACAGTTGCAGAAGTCATCTTTGGCAATATTTTGAGATCATTAAAAAACAGTCTGGGTGGAAATATAGAGAAAACAAAAAAAACCACACCATAGTCACTGCCTATATTCATTCAGGATGTGTTATCTAAGTTCAATTTTTAGTAAAACAGATTATAAAGGATAGCAAGGTTAAGATGAGAGTGCTATATTAGGATAACTCCCAGTTTATAGAACTGACATTATTATTATGTCAGATGATCCATTGCAAACAAGATAATGTTTGGACTGGTGAAATGATCTGAGTTCTGAGCAGGACCATTTATGCTCCTCATCTAGAAAACAAAAGTATTTCACTGTCATCCTGGACATTGAAGAAAAAGCAGCAGATCATTTAGAGTACAAACCTCTGTATCACAGCCCTTATGGGACTATGATAAGTCCATGCATGTTAGAAAGGAAGCTGCCTTTTACTCTCATGTTTACAGATACTTTGAACCATTTTAGTGGCTGCATTTCTGCTTTAAGAAAATCTCCTGCTACATATTATCCAAAGAATAAGAAAGCTAAGGTGATAAGGCCCCTCCATGCTCCTCTGGATTTTCAGATTTCTGAATACTCACAGAAAAGAATTAATTGAAGAAGCACTCAGTCTCCAATCATTCCATTTGTTTCCAGAGCTGAGAAAACAAAAGGAGGAAAAACAAAGGAAAAATGTCTACAACAAAACTTCAGTCATTCTGGGTACTGGTGTGCAAATGAACATCAAAGTGTCCCACTTTGTTTCTAAGTCTCATATTCTAAAAAAACCCCACACATGCCCTTTAAAAATGTAGCCAAACATCTATAAGAAATGTAATTATATGTTTGGAAAGGGAGGAAAGAAGCTGATGTGTAGAATGGTAAACAGTATACACTTACAGCCAGCTCTATAGATTTCAAATAACCAATCTTGTAGGAAATAATGAGCTATCTACTAAGAAAATAAAAAACCAGAGAAACTGGTAATAAACAAACTCCAGCTCCCATGTGTGACCTAGTACAGTACAATACAGTTTAATTTTATTACTTGTCATTCATACTGAAAACAAATTTGCAATTTTCTGCAAATATAATGGGAATGTTCCCAGAACATGCAAGTGCAGAGGAGAATGGGATATTTCTGTCAAATTAAACATTGCAGTATTTTTCCCCAAAAAGAAAGCAAAATGACTTGATATTTTTGCTCAGGAGAGATATCTGATTCGCACAGTTATAGATTTTAAATCCAGAAGGGATTGTTTTGATCATCTGGCATGTTTTCTATATGAAACAGGCCAAGAGGCTTCTCTCAATTAATTCCTGCTCAGGTTAGGCCATATATAAAAGACTACTGTAAAAGAGAACAGTAGTTGATTGCTGTTAGTATTTAAGGAGTAATGACCTCGACTTATAACTAAGATATAGATCAAAATCGAAGAAAATCCTTTTTTCTGTAAAGACAGTTAAATACTGGAACTGGTAAGCCAGTGAGCCTTTTGAGTCTGCCACTGGAGGTTTTTAAGAACAGATAAGCATGATGTACATATAGAGGACGGTCTCATTGCCAGGGTTGGAAGAAGAGGATGAAAAGATTAGATGCATCTTTAGACTCTTTCCAGTTCTGCATTTCAATGGAAAAGAAACCTTTGTTCATCAGTGCCTGTGGAACATTGCATAGAGTGAATTCATCCAAGGAGCATTTGGAAAGAAGGCTTTAGGGCTTTCAAGAAGACCTTTCTCCTTCCTTAATTTCACAAACTGAAATGACATGATGATCCCATAGCGCAGCCACATGGCATCTTGATCTATATTTGTCCACTATTGTACATGATATCTGTAAGTTCAGGGGATTATAGGAAAATAGTAGCAAATCTGAAGAAACATAATTTTATACATTCTCTATTTCATATATCCTTCCTAAGCAGGCACCAGTTATAGGCTCAGCGATGTAGTTCACATTAACATAGATGAATTTGTCAGATATGCTGCCACAGCCAAACAATCCTTGTAAAAGCATAGAAATTTCCATACTGTGGGTAGAAATTACTAGTATTGTGTGCTGCAGAGATCAATTAAGAATCAGTCTGTGTGTAATGAATGCCAATCCTTCATTCCTTTTACTCACCATTAGATTTGAAAGACAGACCAGTAGCGTTCATTGGCTTTACATTTTTGCATATTTTGTCATAACTTTAATATACTACCTATATATTTTCTTAACACTTTATTGATTGCCTGCTTTGCTTTTGATCTGTCTGGGATTGTAGAGCTATAGATTAGCATAGGTGTTGTATGAATAGGCTTTTCCTTTATTTTTTTTTATCATTTGTCTCATTAAATCATTTATACAATTTGTACCTGTGGCCTTGGAAAACAAGGACAGAGTGAACAGATGTACTGAATTCAACCTCTGTATCTTTTTTTGGCATTGTAAAGTCTTAATGTATCCCTTATTCAGCTCTCACTCAAACTAAACCAGCACCACTCAATTTTTTTTTTTCCAGATAAGGAACTCATCCAAGACTATTTTTGTTACTTATCATGCTTGAATCTTTTTCAGTTAATGCATATAGTTTTGAGATAATGTGTCCAGAACTAGCAAAAGAAATGAGGGCAAGCTTTGATTTATAGGATGATTTTAATCACGTTGTCACCATCTTTTCTTTATATATCTTAAATTTATTAATCATAATTATTCTAAATACTTTCATATTTGCAAGAAAGTATAACTTCATGAGTAAATGTTGCAATTGTTCAACCTTAGCAATAGAGTCCTTTCCAAAGGCTGAAGTGTCTGTTTTCGGAGTCTGTGAAAGCTCTTGTTCTGTCTTGCACAGTGTAAGACAGTTAAGTGAGCCCAAAAGATGTTCTCTTCTGACCATCTGTTGTAGTTTAAACCCAGCCTGTCCCCTACCCCCACCTGGTGGGACAGAGAAGAGAGAATAAAAGGTGAAAGCCATGTTTGAGAGAAGAACAGTCTAACAATTGAAATAAAGTAAAATATAACAACAATAATAAAAGTAATAATTGTAATTACAATAATAAAGGAAAAATAGAGTGAGGAATAAAACTCAAGAAAGTCAAGTGATCCAGAATACAGTTGTTTACCACCTGCTGACCACTGCGCAGCCCTTTGCCAAGCAGCAACTGGTCCTTTGCAGCCAGCCCCCCCTGCCCGTGTATACCAAGCTTGTTGTGCTGTGTGGCATAGAATATCACTTTGGCTATTTTGAGTCTGGTGTCCTTCCTCCACTCCCTCCCAGCTTCTTTTGCCCTTCCTCAGTGGCAGAGATCATGGAACACTGAAAAGTCTTTGATAAGAACTAGTTAACAACAACTAAAACATCAGTGTGTTATCAATATTATTCTCACACTGAACACAAAGCACAGCACTGTACCAGGTTCTGAAAAAAAAAAAAAAAAAAAAAAAAATAGCTCTATCCCAACCAAAACCAGGACACCATACAAATAAGAGTTACACTAAATTAGTCTCAGCAGGAGTTCTTAGGGTTTCATGCACAAGAGGGCCCAGGATCAGAATTATAATGAATTGTATTTAATCACTCTGCCATTACCAGAATACACAGTCCCAAATTAAGTGTCTAAATTCTTTTGTAGTAAGTGAAGAGCTTCAGGAACCTATCTCCACTTGTATTTACAGTCATTAACCTTCTCCTGGCAGAAGTAACAGAGATGAAGGACACACAAGCCTTAGACCTTATAGACCACTTCTGTTGGGCTGTACAAGTTGAGTTTAGACTTCTAAATGTATGTTCCTACATGAAGTCCCATAACATCTAACAAGACCTAACTGACTTTCTATAATAGAATATATGCTACCCAGACCTGGAAATTCAGTTAAATACTGGTGTATGACTTTGTCCTGCATAGCTTTCTTCCTCTCTCCTTTCTGCAATGCTTATCCATCTGCAGCCTGTGAACATCAACACAAGCCCACTTCTAAGTCTGTGTGGTAATCTTCTCTTTAAAACCATATGTAGACAAATTCAGAAAGGGAGACAGTTAATTGTGAACAGCTTTCGGAAAGAATGGCACTTAGCTTCTGATGTAGAACAGCTGTGGTACACACTCTAACACATGCCATGGATGGGAAAGCATGGTTCCAGCTGGCTGAAGACTGCCACAAGGTCATACTCTCTCTCAAGGGTCATGTGACAGTACCACAATTATCAAGAGTTTTGAGTGGATCCGCCTGTACTTTTTCCTTAAATAAGCACGCTTAAAACCCTGAGGTTTTCATTTTCCAGAGCTACAATGCAGTAATTTTGAAATAGTGGAATCTCAGATCTGGGGGAGGGAATGAATAAAAAAAAAAAAAAAAAAGTATGTGCTCTATGCTTACTGACTACTGGTCTTTCCCTCCAGTCTCCCTCTCCAGTTCAGCAATATTTGTTGCTTCTGTGGTTTGCAACAAATTTTGCAAAACCTCTACTACAGACAGAAAATATCTACCCTGTGTATGTCCATGAGCCTTGATGGATTCAAACATGAATAGAAGTGTGATCAGCAGGTGATCTTTCCTCTCTACTCCACTCTTGTAAGACCCCACCTGGAGGGGTCCCCAGTATGAGAAAGACATAGACCTGTTGGAGCAACTCCAGAGGCGGCCACAAAAATGCTCAGAGGGCTGGAGCACTTCTATGGAGACAGGCTGAGAGAGCTGGGCTTGTTCAGCCTGGAGAAGAGGAGGCTCTGGAGAGTTCTGATTGTTTAAAGGGAATTTATAAGAAAGATGAAGACTTTTCACCAGAGCCTGTAGGGAAAGGACAAGTGAGAGCAGTTTAAAACTGAAAGAGGGTTCATTTAGATTGGATATAAAGAAGAAATTTTTTACATTGTGGATGGTAAAACACTGGAACAGGTTGCCCATAGAAGCTGTGGATCCCCCACCCATGTAAGTGTTCAAGGTCACTTTGGATTGGGCTCTGAGCATCCTTTTCTAGTGGAAAGTGTCCCTTCCCATGCTAGAGGACTTGGAACAAGGTGATCTTTGAAGGCTCGCTTTCAGCCCAAACAATTCTACAATGCAACAGTTCCGTCACTTCCTTTTCACTCTTCTACTCTTTTCCTAACTAGATGGAGAGTCTCTGATTTTTATTCCCTGATCCTGTGCCACACGCACAGGGACAGCAGCACTCATCCTCACTGGGTACAAATAATAAACATGGTTCATCAGAACTAAAATCTATTCCACACAGGCTGAGAATTGGCCTTTTTCCTTGTCTCTTTCCTTTTCCTAGCATTAGATTACAAATGATGCCTAAGATACTTAATTAATACTTGATTACTTAGTTAATTTTATAAAGGCAGGAAATAATTTCACTCTGCTGAACCTATCTTTCTAGTTTTCAGACACAATTGCTCATCTTTCAAATCCCAGTAAAAAATTAACCAATTAAGCCAACAGATAGCCTATCTTCCTTTTTTGCTAACCTTGTAAAAAAATGTAACATATACTGAACAACTGAACAACTGAACAAGGGAGACCACCAACTGTAACCTTCCATAACAGGGTAGTTTGCAACTTAAGCCGCAGTGGTGACTCCTACCACAAAGGAACATGATGGAGTATCATTTATTTGAAGCATTCTGAATCAAGGCTAGAGGGATACAATCCTAGAACTGGTTACATTACTTAACTCCTCTTACATTCAGTTAAAGCATTTATAAAACAAATACAATATTAAATGTTTAACCAATCTTGATGCATTTTTTCATTGCTATTTATTATATTTCAAATAACTTTTATGTTCTGAAGTACCAACTATTAAAGGAATCTGTTACTACTGTCTTTCATCATGTCAGATGCTGATCTTCAATTTGTAGGATACGATTCAAGATTAAGCCAAGATGAACAAAGAGTTTTGCCATCATCCTGTCTTAATCTTATTATGACAAGTAACAAGGCTTCTCATTCTTAAGAATGAGGAGAAGAAAAAAGCCCAGCCCTATCACCAGTGGGAACAAATTTTAATAGATGAAGAGCGGTTGTTTTTAAAATGCTATCATTACAGTTTATAATGATTAATTTATGGAATATAAATTATTCTTTAAAAAATTATGCTACATTCTTATTGTGATGACCAGTCATGCACATCATTAGCAAGTTTTGCAAGGCTCTCAAGTGAAGATGAGATTGATGACTCTTCAATTATTGATGTAAATGAATCACCAATATAGTAACTTGAAGAAATGCATGAAAGAGCAAAAGTCAAATCACTGGTTCTGTACACACACTGTTGCATTAAATGAACTTATACTTCATCTGAGCAGTGGGCGAAGAAAGCTAATTAAAATAAGTAAAATTTCAACTGCAGCTTCTGGCATTGTTAATCAGTAAACAAAGTTGAAAATTTCAAATAGGAGGTCAGGCTTCAGAGTCCAGTACACGTGTAAAAACAGAAGAGCATTGAAAACAACATTTAAAGTGAACTTGAAAAATTAATAAATCAACCTAAATTAACATGCGTTTCTTCCCCAAGAAATGGATCTGCCTTTGCTTCTTATTAAACTCCTTTACTAAACAACTGTTCAATCATGGAGTTACACTTCCTTGAAATTCTGGTGGAAATGAGCTCTGCAAATAAACAGATGGAACCAGGAACTAAGTTTTAGCAATTTCAATTCACATAAACTTCATAAAATCTCTTAAACAATTTCACTTTGGAAGAGCTAACTCTTCAAACTTCCTTGTAGTTTTAGATTCATCTTTGTTTCTCAGTTCAAGAAATGCAGCTGATTTTCTTGAAAGTATGGGAACTTTATGTCATTTGGAAATGGATACGATTTTTCTGTGATTTATGTAAGTCTTGCCTCACAAAACAAATATTTAATGCAATTTTAGCAGCAGACTGATCCATGCTTTGGAAGTTACTTCCAGCCTAACATTCAGAAAGACTAACAAAACTATGATAGGTTTAAATTGGCATACTATCACTGCCCCTGCTCAACCCTCTAAAGAATTAGCAAATATTAAAAAACAGAATCAGGAAATATATTTATTTTTCTTTGGCAAATTCTAAAAGAATCTTGTGTTGCTCTATATAAAAATAAATACCTATTTTAAAATTTTCTGTCAAATGAAAAAATAAAATGATAAAAAAGACTCAAACATTGTAAGATTTGTCCTTATCTTTCTGTTCAATAAGACAGTAAATTTTCTATATGAGATACACTTAAAAATTACCATACAAATATATTTTTTATTGGTTAAAGCAAACAAAATAATACATTTCTGATACTGTAAATGTGAAACATTTTCATGTATTCCATGCAATTTTTACTGTAATTTTCAGGTTCTTTAGAAATATTCTATTTTTATAAAATTAAACTTTGGGGTGTATGAAAACAATTATTTCAAGTTTTCAGGAATTCTGAAGGATTTAAATCTTATCTACTTTTCTCATTAGTTGAAAATAAATGCCAAGATATTTCTGCACTATTTTGTGGAATAAAATAAGGTCATTCTATAAAGATCAGTTTGGACTTCAATTCCCACTTTTTTTTCTTTCCTTTTCTTGGGGAAAACCTACAGTCAGAAAAGGTCGAAAACCTCAATGATCAAGTGAAAGTACTTCTTTCCTTAAATCTGAGCAAAAATTTCATGAGATTTTCTTCACCTAACTAACTGATTAAGATCTTTTCTACAGACATTTGCCTTACAATAACTTCATTCCAAGGACCGTTCATCTTTTTTTACATAAAACGAGCCCAGAGTTTTCAGTAGTTTCTGGTGGACTCCTATGACTTATGAAGATAGGATGAAAAAGTTGGGGCTGTTCAGCCTGGAGAAGAGAAGGCTACATGGAGACTTCATAGCAACCTTCCAGTATCTGAAGGGGGCCTATAGGGATGCTGGGGAGGGACGCTTCATTAGGGACTGTAGTGAGAGGACAAGGAGTAATGGGTTCAAACTTAAACAGGGGAAGTTTAGATTGGATATCAAGAAGAAATTCTTTACTGTAAGGGTGGTGAGGCACTGGAATGTGTTGCCCAGGGAAGTTGTGAATGCTCCATCCCTGG
>JANRGW010008493.1:37205-60161 GCA_024733675.1 Psilopsiagon aymara | reverse complement strand
GGGTTCAAACTTAAACAGGGGAAGTTTAGATTGGATATGAGGAAGAAATTCTTTACTGTGAGGGTGCTGAGGCACTGCAATGGGTTGCCCAGGGAAGTTGTGAATGCTCCATCCCTGGCTGTGTTCAAGGCTGGGCTGGACAGAGCCTTTGGTGACATGGTTTAGTGAGAGGTGTCCCTGCCCATGGCAGGAGGGTTGGAACTGGATGAGCTTAAGGTCCTTTCCAGCCCCAACTATTCTATGATCCTATGATTATAGAATCATCACTGTTCAGTACATACAAAGGGAATCCAGATTGATTAGAAACACAAGAAATAGCGTGCAAATGACCCTCCAATATGATAACACATAATTTATTATAGCTGTGATTTCTGGCTTCTAGTTAGCAAAATAATGTTGAGTGCTCATTGTTAATTGTCATGTTTAAAATAATATTAATTGAGAAATTAAGATAACACATACTGTTATCATAGAATCACAGAATGGTTTGGTTTGGGAGGGACATTAAAGCTCATCCAGTTCCAACCCCTCTGCCACGGGCAGGGACACCTTCTGCTAGACCTGGTTTCTCCAAGCCCTGTCCAACCAGGTTCTGAACACTGCCAGTGATGGAGCAGCCACAGCTTCTCTGGGCAACCTGTGCCAGGGCCTCACCACCCTCACAGGGAAGAAGCTCTTTTTTATGTCAAATTAACACAAAAGACAAACACAGAAAAAGAGGAAAATAGAGCTTAGTGAAGGACTTACTGGCAGCAGGAGACTGTAATGAGTAAGAAAAATGATATAATGATGCTAAAATGGCAAAAGTTACTAACGTTAGCCTTGCACAGGAGCTGTGGTTCACCATCAGAGAAAAA
This sequence comes from Psilopsiagon aymara, assembly GCA_024733675.1. Taxonomy (NCBI): domain Eukaryota; kingdom Metazoa; phylum Chordata; class Aves; order Psittaciformes; family Psittacidae; genus Psilopsiagon; species Psilopsiagon aymara. The sequence goes on along the minus strand of JANRGW010008493.1, from coordinate 59,304 downwards.
AAAGAAAAAAAAAAAAAGAGATTAAAAACCTGAACCTTATTAAACTTTAAAAGTGTAATGTAGATGTAAAAAAATTATTATACAAAATTTATAAATTATAAAAAATAATTATACAAAAAATTATAAAAAATAATTATACAAAAATTATTACCTTAATCTTATACATGTATTACTTTCTACAGAGTTCACCTAGTGATTTTACATCAAGGAGAACTAGAGTTGGACATGCTGTCCAGCAGCCTGGTGTCTGGCTGAGTCTTATTTCTTGTGGACTTACACGAGTGCTACAGCCCAGATCTGGACTGGCATGGTTTGGTTGCCAATCGTATGTTTATCTTTCACAGTAGTGATGACAGAAACCAAAGGCCTGGAGCTTGAGCTGAAGTTCAGCAGTCCTTTACACACACAATCTGTCATCTGAGAATATAAATATGGATGATCTTCTCAGAAGATCTTTACAGCATTGCTGTTTCTAATGCCGAGTACCAAAAGCAAAGGGTTATATATGAAAATGCAACCAAGGAAACAAGTAACGTTAACTACAGCTGTTTTAGTACAGAAAATTATCAGAATGAAAGCTTGTACAAAAGTTTAGAAAGAGGAGTTTATAATCTTCAAACAGAACGTGAAACCACTGTAAATGGGGCGGACTGTATTCTCACTGTAGCCATTGCAAGCTTCTCCCTATATTGCATGCCTATTTATATAGGATTTATCTGGAGAGGAAAAATAAAGACCCAACAAAAAAACACTACTTAGCTAATGAAGACCATTGTACACAATGACTTTAAAGTTTTCCAACTTGTTTTACCCCTTGACATGATTTACAGATTCACCTCCTGCTGTTTAGTTTCAGTGCACCACAAGTAACATGGCTTCTCAACAAACTGAATCCCATTTGTTTGCAACACAGTTAGACAACAGTTTCCTGGGGATCTTCTTTCTCTTGTTAAATTTCACATTTCACTAAACATTGTCCAAGTACTACTGAGATGCATCCAGTACAATTTTCCGAATGAAAGAATACACTTCATTTATCAGTTTGCATAACTATTTTCAACTATATGTGGAGAATATTAGAGATAATAAACAGTTAGTCCCTCTCTCTCACAGAAGAACATGACTGATTCTGATTGGAATTAGCATTTATTTTTATACCCAGCTTTGGAAGAATCAGCATTGAGTCAGGTTCAATTATAAGCAGATTTGTTGGAAGCATTTTCTTTTCAGCAACAATTGCAGCTATCTGAAAAAGTGCATGGGTGTCCATGCACTTTTACTTTTCCATACTTACTTAAGGGAGGAACTCTTCCTGATAGCTTTAGGCAGTGATAAGCAGGCAAAAATGATAATAAATATCTTTATCATCAGGGTAAGTCACCCATTTATGACTAGGGAGATCTCAGCAAGTTCCCCGATAACAGAATTACATAGGACATGTAGTGCTGCTAAGACCACCCACAGTAATTATGGAATATTTCATACATTCAATACCTAGTCTGTTTACCATAAGAACACATCATAAGATAAGGTATTTGAGGGCAAAATATAGTCTAAGGAAAGAATAACTGACTCCACCATTAAATAAAAACAACCACCAAATCTGTTTAAAACAGCCAATGTAGGCTCACCTAAAAGGTGTTATCTCCACTCTTTGTGGAAAAAGGAAGAATTGTAAAAAGAATGGCTTAAATCTGTTTTAACTGGAGATTGCAAAGATACAAAAAAAAAATCATATTAATAACACCTTATGTAAAAAAAGAAAACACACAGGCTATGATGCACATGGGATTAACATGACTCTAAGTTTATATTTCAGGATAATGCTCTCCAAAGAGTTTCCTGAACATTTCCTTGCTTGGCTTTTGTACAGTAAGTATGCTGTGAGATTTCAGGATGACCTTTAGCTTTTGGAAATGCTGAAGCCTGTGCTTGCAGAACAAGCCTGCACATTTCAGCTAAACAGAAGAAGGAAAAACAGTGAGGAATGTTTTGTTATGGGGTTGACTCATTTCTTTCAAACAAAGGAAACACTGCTGATTCAACAAAATATAGCTAGAGATGCCTTAAGTCAAAAGTAAAGGAAGATTTGATCTGATGAGCAAAATTTAAGTAAAGGGACATTTTTCTAAAGATGGTTGACAATGGTTGCCATTACATAGATGATAAGTGAAGAGACATTTATTTTGCCCTGCCTTTTCTTGGATTTCTGAATTGCCTATAGCTTCTACAGCCAATGCCTCTTCCAGCTGCATGTCAAGTCCAGTTTATTATGCTTTATATTCTAACACTCTGACATAAATTCCTGATGAGGGAATGAGGAAGGAGGTCTCGTTTATTTATTGGGTGCAATCTGCTGTGGAGGAACACATAACACGCAAGAAAACTATCTATAGGACCATCATGATTGTTCTCAAGCTTCCTGCTGGAATTGCACTTGTAACTCACCTCTCTTGGTCTATACTGAGAAAGAGGAAGGGACAATACCTGCCTTTTGCCTTCCTTGATCTTCTCCTTATCTGCAGAAAAGACAGAGGGATGTGTGCCAATGTCCTAATCAATATTCAAGTAAGCTAAGGTTTCTCTTAGGAAAAATACCTAAGGGAAAGCTAAGTTACACAACTAACAGCTGTTTCCCTATGAGTGAGCAGGCTCAATCCCCTTCTGAGTTCTCACAGGTCTACTTAAAACTTTACTAAAATTAGCATGTTATCCTTTCTAATTCATTGTAACCCAAATAACTTAGGCTGAGACAACGCCAGTGATTTTCAGACCCGCTTTTCCCACTAGACTGCTTTAAGGGACTTTCATACCGGGAAATACAACTAATGTCTTGTTTGTTCCCATATCTGGTTTGGAACAACAGTTCCAAAAGAAATACAAAAGTTATTTGTTTATGTTAAGATATAGCCTTGCTCCAAAATGTCATCTCATTTCTGGTTTCTCCCATAAATTTAGTTCACTCAAAACCAGATGCATCTTACTCAGTGATCAATTGTAAGAACACTTCATATCTATGTTTAAAATTTCTCACTTCATTCCATTAGAGTGTGAAAACAGACAAGAATGAGGTGCAGAGAAGAAAGATTTTTCCAGAAGAAAATGGGCTAATATTTTTAGTTCACTGCCTGGAAAACTCATTCTTTGCACAAGTTAAAACTGCTTGAAAATCTCAGATTTCCTTTCCACATGATATAATAGGGTGACTGCCTTCACGACATTGCTCATGTCGTGAGCTTACTCATTTGCCACTGCAAGGCCTAAAGATGTGTGTGCTGCATGTAGGGATGCATCAAGAAGGAAAAAGCAACTTGTTTATTCAATCATTCTGCCACTTAACGCATATTTTAGGCATACTTCAGAAGGTAATTTCATTCCCAGTGGCAGGATTGATCTGAAATCTATTTTGCCTGATGAGTCTCAATGAACAGTACTGATAAAGGCACTAGGAGCTACAGGAGTCTAATTTTTCATAACCAGACCCTGTTATAGTCACCAATAAGCTTGCTAATGCAAGTGGAGTAATCTTTTCAACATGTTTGCATAATCCTCTCTAGCACAGAATATAGCTTTCTGCATTGACCCAGACAGAATAGAAGACATCATCAGCCTTCTATAGCTGCTGCCCTCTTCTATAAAATCAGTCCGGACCTTATAGAGTCTAAGGAGCTCTGTACTTATCTTCTATTACGCTATTTTCTCAGACACAGCAGTTAAGTATTCCATTTTTGCTAGGATCTATGTTATAGGCACTTACTCTCTCTAAAATATGTGTAAGACGAAACAAGACTGTGTTTAGGGTACAATTCATTCTTTTACTTGTTTATAAGGGCCTTTCCAGTTACTGTGGCAAGTACAAATTCAGTAAGGTCCTGTAGACTGGCCTCCTGGCTGTGTTTTCCCCTTTCCCATGATTTTATATAGATGGCTGCTAGCATTAATCGTAGATGTGCGGGACTGCTTGCACCTTGAGAGATTACACACCCCACTGACAGGAGCCGAAACCGCACCGTATCTATGAAATATACTTACAATGTCTTGAAATTGAATTTGTCAAAACTTCAGTCATCATGAATTAGGACATGAGTGACACAGTAAAAATTCACTCAAGAAACACTGAAAACCAGCTTCTAGCCTCGAGGATTAAATAAACCTAGGCAACACCTGACAGAAATCTGCTTAAAAACTCTTCTAAAATCTTCCAGTGAAGGAGTTCCTAGGACTCCTAATTTAGCAAAATCTTACATATTCAGTATTTCTGAGGGTGATGAAAGCTTAAAATTTCTTTGCTTTAAAGTTGATTTCTTGCCCTTTCTAGCCTTCAAACAAGAACAAGCAGTTGCACTCCCTTCTTTGTAATAGTTTCCTGCTGTGAAGAGGTTAAGTCCTCCCTCCCATCTTTATAGATATTTTCCCTCAAAAAATTAGAAAGACTGAATACACTAAATTGCTCCAGTTTCCTCACAGGTCATGCTTTCTAACTCTTTTAGCATACTCCCTGATCTGCTTTGGACCATTTCCAATTTGCTCACATCTTTCTGAACTTGACAGAGTACTCACAGCACCAAATAAAGATGACTAATTACCACCCATGTTTTACAGATTGAGTTATCCTACAAATATGGCCCAGGATCATGTTTCCCTCTTTCCTTTAAGGAAAAAAACCCAACAAGAAAGAAAAAATATTACCACCTACCTCCTGCCTCAGTCTTCCCTTATTTAGCTTCTAAACACACCAAACATCCTCCAAAACCTTTGCAACTGAACTTGTGTCAGCAAGACACTTCTTGGTTTTATAAATTTCATTTCTCTTACCCAACTGGAACAGTTTGCATTACTGTAATAGATTACATAATTTCACATTTTGTCTTCTATTTTCCAGGCCATTTTAAATGTGGCTCTTCAGCAATGCCAACAATCACACCCAGTGGGCTCCCATTAGACAATTTTACAAGTATGCTCTTGCTTCACTGAACAATTAAACAAAGACGACACAGAAGGGGATAAATGACATAAGCCTATAACACTGTTTGAATGCAGAATGCTACTTAAAAACACCCAAACTACCAAAACCATACCATTTTCTAAAGGATCTAATCTTGCAAAGCACAGCCAGACAAGAATGATAAATGCCTTGAAAGACTTGTGAGAAAAATCCTTTCCGGGTGTCTATAAGCACACCATTAATAATTTCCTAATCAAAGATGGAAACTCATTGCAATAAAGTGTGGTATGTTTTATGTGAGGAAACACAGAAACTCACTGGAGATCTGTTATTAATGATAATGGCCACTTTTCAACCTCATGGGGATTTTTTTCCTGCCGAGATTCAGTGAAAATCTTTATGTCCCCACATTAAGTTACATATGAGTAGTAGAGAAGCACAAAAAATGCTGTATCAGAATGAAGAAAAAAGGAAAAACAAATATAAAATGTCCCTATCTCAGCTGGATCAAACTTCTGGTTTTTACTGCTAGTCTAAAAGGGCTGTAAAAATCATATTAAAAGATGTGAAAAGGGTACTAAGTAGCAACACTTTTAATGGGCAGTATTTTAGGATGCTGTTTAATATAGCTGCTTTAGTATTTCATATCAAAATACTTCTCTTTGGAAAACTGAGTTTTAAACTCAGATTTGTTTCTGGTTGGCTTTGGGTTTGTTTGATTTATTTTAATATCCCCCCACTAACTGAACAGCTTTTAGCATCCACATTTCACTTCTGTGAAAAAATATTCAGATACAGAAAATCACAAAAAAGACACACAGAACTGTAGCTGCATATAACACATTTTCTGTGTCCTCAGTACTACTTTCCCTGAGTTTCAATATTGGCCTTACCTCCTTTTCTTTTTCCTTCTGCCTTTTTAATTTGTTCCCAACAAATAAAAATTCACAGGACAGTTTTAAACTGCATATGCAGGGTACCAAACAGTACTCTGGTCGGCAAGTAACAGTAACTTAAAAAATAATGAGTTTATCTAATTGTGCACGTATTTGATCTATTAAGCAAAAAAACACAAAAAAACACAAAACAAACAAACAAAAAATCATCCTACCTACACAGATTTGTAATTTACTTTGCGTGTGCCCTACAGTGGCCACTTCTGATAGGGGATGACTAGGAAATGTGACTGTAAGGAAAGATAATAATGATTTTCCTATGTTCAGATATTTTTATTCTGCGTAATGGTTTCACTGCCCCCTGCTGCTTGAGATGAGAGCAAAGCCGTTTGTTAACGGCTTAACTTCCCTCAATAAACCAACTGTAAGATTACCTGACTTGGAAAACCTGTAATAAGAAATAGTAGCCTCCCTTGCTAAGGAGAGTTAAACCTGGTACAGAAGTAAAGCTTTCTGTTAAAATAACATGCAGTTAGACTGAATGCCTTTTTTGTTATCTCATAAAAGAAAAATGCTGCTTTGTACAAAGGGCATAGTACATGTGTGCACCCAAGCAATAGGCTTAAAAAAAAACCCCAATAATTACCAAGAAACTGAGACATAGTGTGTCTTGTATCTTCAGTAATGTTCAATGTTTAAAACCTCACCCTGACTACAGACCTAATAATAATGAAGATTCAGTCAACATATTCATTTGGGCCTTCTGGTGGTTATCAACATGATATGTAGATCCAGATTTTTACGGTACAAGCAGTTTTTTAACTGTGTTTAGCATACAGGGGGATTTTCAGCACAGCATAGAATGCACTGAAAAAAAAAAATTGTGACTTGCATTTAAATATTTGATGTAATGGCATAATGGAATGGTACTTAGTGCAGGACAAGTATAATGACAATAACAAGGGCAGCAACAAGGTGAAAATAGCAAGTGATGATACCCATCAGACATACTCCAACAGTATAATTTCATATTGTAAATACAAAAACCTCAATTTAACAGCTTGTTCAGCACTTCTCACTCTGTTCAAAATATACACATAGTGTCACACTGCAGTCGAAGATGTTCTAGGGATCACAGTAACTTGCCATAAGAAACAAGGAAGAGACGCAGCTAACACCAGCCAATTAATAAACCTCAGGAAGTACTCTGAGGGTTGGTTTTGTGCGCTTTTTTTGTAAAAACAGATTAAATTTTAAGCAACTATAGTATGCCATATTCCATAAGAGCCCTCACTGACGCTGCTTCTTAAGCAGCCACATTCAGAATGCATTTGGAAAACAGCCTTCACTCACCCACATTAGACATGCCCATTCTCTGCTAGGCAGCCATCAGTCTTTTTTTCTTCTCCAGATACTGTTTTTACTGTCCCAGCAAAACGCACAACCTCTTCCCTAGACATTACCCTGTGCCTTAGCTGTACATTTAGCTGATGAATGAAAATTTCAGCAGTTTTCATCATCACTATCAACTATTTCAACTACTTTCTATTCTCACAGAAGACCTCCTAAAGAGCCCAGTCACCATCAGTCATTGTCCTCCCCTCAGTTATAGCATGTATGTTTGCATCCAGACCTCTAACATGGAGATCTATATACTGACACTTCTTAAACAATCATCTACTCCCATACAGTGACCCTATTGTGGCCAAAGCCAGCATGGCCATGACCATTAATACCATTATTTTGGTGCTCTCAAAGGCAGACAGAGGAAACTCCCCACCCTGAGCGCTGTGCCACACAGACAGTTATTTCTGCTGACACACTACTGAATGCTTTCCAACATAACTCTCAGAATAAATATCTTCCTCCATATGAGGAAATTTTGATGCCCCATTCAAACATTCAGTATTTGCATGGCTGAACATGAAAGTGAACTCTTCAGTAGAATCTCAGAGCAATATAACCTCTGCATACATGGTTCTAATGTACAGTTCTACCTTAAAGGAATATGACCACCATATTAAAAAGAACAGAATATTCACCAGATTCAAATAAACACACCAACTTTATAAAGCCTGAAATAGAAGTTAAGCTACTTAAAGTACAATTTAAACAGTGCCAGCTATGGTTTCCTATGTGTGATTTATTATAATCCCATATATTTTTTACCATAATTTTTTCTATCTGACAAGAAAACCAGAAAAGATGAAAAGCAAACAGATTCCCACCTTTACCTGGTGTTCATTATATAAAATGCTTATATATATAGTTCTAATGACAAACACATATGCTCACATACAAACACACATTACCAAAAGGAAGTAATTAAAGATCATATGGAAGTAAGACATTGGAGAGAGAAGGGTGAGGAAGAAAAATTATCCAGGATATGGAAAACTCCTCTGCTCTCTTCAAAAGAAATTTTCATATTATTTAAGAAATTATCAGAAGTCTTTATTTTATCTGAGACAACAATTTTGAAAGAGCAAATACTTGAGAGGTGAAAGGGAGCTGTTACAGCCTGGTTGTAGGGAGGCTGCTGATGACAAGATGCTCAAGTAACACACTTATAAGGCTGGCCTCATAAAATGAGTACTCTTCCTTGATAATGGAACTAGTGACCATGTGTGATACAAAGTGACTATGGAAAGTCTTGAGCTTCACCTTTCCAGGCAACTGGATATACACATCTCCTCCTGGGGACTGTATATTGACCACCACCCTCATGGTTTTTTGCTCTTTTTTAGTTCTGGTGAGTTTTTTTAAATGCCAGCCTGCCCACATGACCTTGTTCCCACCATTCCAGTATCCTAAATATTGTAATAATGAATAAATAATAAAAGAATTACAAGCATTGCCTAGACAGTTGCTATTTCCAAACACAGAGCTTGATAGAAAAACATTGAGCAGTTTCCCTCAGTCTCATTTCTTTAACCCTGCTTGTTTCACTTCTTGTTTTCGTCTCTCAGAACAAGTACTATGGGAAACAAATTCTACACAAAAGGACTCCAGGATTACTAATACTTTAATAAATATTTTGGAAGTTAGTGGCTTTTCAAACAAATCTTTATCCTTAACTAAATCCAGGCTTACACAAACACACAAAATCCAGCTGTTTTCTGTAACATATTGTGTTTTGTGCTGCTGAAGTAATGTTCAGCTATTTAAAAGTGACCTGATGAAATCATTGTATAGTAATGACCTAGAGACTGATGGTGTTTGTTTAGAGCATAATAGTGTTGTGTAATCTTCATCTCCTACAGCGTATTTCAGAAAAAAAATGCTGCTTTTTTCAGAGATCCTTAAAGAACAGCCTGGGCTGTCCACCCCACTCACTATATCCATTAAAGAACCGTCTTTCATTTTAATATGCAGAGTATGTTATTGTCTGACATGACTGGAGAATACTATGCACTGAAAACAGAAGCATGCTTATGTGGAGATGCCTAAGAGAAATACATTAGAATGTTAAGGGAAAAAGTGCAGAGACAGTTTCTAACGGTATTCCATCAAAATCTGAAGTTAATATAAAGTAAGAGCTTGCAAGTAAAATAGAAAGATAATCCAATTTGAATGATCAAATAAGTATCCTTGTACTCACCCATTTCAGATGATCAATTGACAGTGACTACCAGTTCAGGTATGAAGTCATGGCTTTGTCAACCTTTTTTTTCCAACATATTCAGCTGATGTAGGGGAAACAGCTCAGGTGATGCAAGCTCATATACCTTAATGTAGCAAATAAAAAGAAAGCATACCTCAGTTAAGACTTCCCCTTCTCTGGTCCAAAAGTTAACCTTAGAGCTTACAGACCTCTATTATTGCTTTGGACTAGCATCTGTATATTAAGGTATTTATATTGTACAAAAGGAAACACTATATATATTAGATTTATGTCACTAATAACACTATTTGTAACATCAGCATTTTGGGAAGGCTAGGCTGAGAGATAGTAAATTGTCTTCTTTTTCCATCACAAAAATAAAACTGATTGCCTTCCTTCAGTTTAGCAATTATGAATTTAATGATTAATGATTTTTGCCCAGGGACATTTTGAATGCTCCATCCCTGGCAGTGTTCAAGGCCAGGTCAGACAGAGCCTTGGGTGACATGGTTTAGTGGGAGGTGTCCCTGCCCATGGCAGGGGGGCTGGAACTGGATGATCTTAAGGTCCTTTCCAAACCGAACTATTCTATGATTCTATGATTAAACAGTTAATATTGTTCAAATGGAAGTTTTGATTTATTTAGCAGTTACCAGTTCTAATCTCCCTCTGTACAACTGCTAATGAAATGCAAACAAATGCAAGTGCGTAACAGGTAGAGCATGCAGCTTCCAGTGGAAATCACACTCAGAAAGTTAATTGAGACTACATTAAGACAACTGACCACGTGTACAACATTTTGACAAATGTCTTTTCAATGTCATAAAATTCCTAGGTTTATTAAGAAAAATGACAAGGATGAAGTTCATTGCCATAAAACCTCAACCAGTTGAATGTTTGGGAAACAGGGTGGAGATTTGTTTTATCCCAGAAGGAAATTGTTCAGGAATTGGGGAAAGGCAGCCTGGGATTCTTGCCTGAGGCAGCTGCAAGGAGGATCAAATTAGGAACATGTCTTTGCTGCAGAGTAAGTCAGCAGTACTGATGACATTTAGGAAGGAAGAGGGGACTGTCATGGCAAGATTTCTTGGGTGCTTTCTCAGTGAGGCAAGGGAAGGTACAGAGCCACTTCATAAAGAGGTGGAGAAGAAAGTTTCTGCTCAAAGCAGTTAGCTTCTTCAACACAGACTGGGAACGATGGGGAGCTCAGTTTTGTGGCACTACTCCAGGAATGACTATGACATAGCAAAAAGGCCTTTCGCACAATCGTACTGACCAAGTTCCTTAAGTTTACCATGATTAATCCCTTATAATTCCTGCAATTATCTTATTTTTTCTATAGCTCATAAATAGCTCCTAGGCGTTCTAACGACAAAGGAACAGCAATAAAGTCCTCGAGCTCCCGCCCATTCGCCACTACGGGGCACTGTTGCTTTGTGTGACAGTCTGAGGAGCCGGTGGTGGTCACCTCCCCTTTACAGCTAACAGATCTCTTTCTAGCACGTTTCCTTTTGGTGTAGTCCCTGTACTTACAACACAACAAATACCCACAATGCCAGTAGTGCCATCCAGTTGTTCTGTTCCTGCTCTGTATTTAAAAGCAATACAGCTTTTGAATACAGCTGGTATATATAGAGAGCTGGTTTCACCAATAAATCTGCAAAGATACTTGCAGACAAAATAGTTTGGCTAGAGCAGCAGTTCCCAAAAGTACTTGAACTGCTTCTCATACTTAAAAGCCAGACTAGAATGTCAGTGTATTCAAAAGCATTCTAAGTGCACTTTTCAAATGTCAGTAATTTTATTTATTCTGAATAACAAAGCAGAGGATGTTATTTCTTTCTCCTGCTATGCCTGCTTCAGTGCATTGGGAAGATGAAAGAATTTCCTCATCCAAACTATTCAGCAACTGCTGCCTCTGCTTCTGCTTTGTCACCAACTAGTCTGCCCTGTCTTATCTTCTGCGTGATACAAGACTGCTGTCTTTCCATATATTATTGGAATGCAGATATGACTTCCAGTAGCTGTATTTTTTCACTCCTAATTCAGATAGTCTCACTGTTCATAATTTTATTTACCAGAAGCCAAACAGGCTATACCACAGCTAGCTAGACAATATAAAAACATAAGTAGAAACCTAAGACATATTAAGACCAGCATCAATTCAATCCTGCCTCCAATTTAGAATACATTGCAGGCGCTATGTCTGACTAGAGCAGAAATGGACCCAGTGTCCTTAATTTAGCTGTTACCTCATCTAGTCCTTACTCAAGCAAAACTATGTTGGCTCCAACTGCTGTCCTGACATTGGCAACAGCTGCTAAAACCAGTGTTACCTGGGCTGTCTCTGAAAATTCAACCATACCAGAAAGTCCCCTGTGCTCTTCATAGACAAATTATTCCCTGGTAGCCAAACAGTTCCTCTTAAAACTGCAGTAGAAATGACATTGAGAAAGTTACCAGAGAACACATGTTTAACCAATTCCTGGGGATTAAGGCTAATGGAGTTACATGTTTCCTGGATAATTCCACGTGAGGAAGTAACAAGCTTCAGAAGAAGGCTCCCCAGCAAGCCAGCACTTCAGACACTACTCCATTCTTCTGCCATTAACTGTGACTACCATACTTAGCCCACCTGCCCATTCTATCTCATTGTTTTTCTACAGCACCCTATCAGTTTAGGTGCACTTTGTACTCAGGATTACTACGAAAACTGTAGTTGAAAAGAGTGAATTTCTTAACATCAAGTTTTACCTAGTTTCACATGAAGGACATGACAGTAATTTGTTGGGTTTTCTCAGTGTTGCCACCTGTTAGCATAGTAAGTTGCCTTTTTATTGGCACTAAACTTCTAAACTTGGAAACACTTCCCTCTTGCATCATCAATCATGATAGAGCCGTCGCTCTGATATTTTTAAGGGCTAAAACAATTATTTGCAGAACTTGAGAGAAATTATAATATTAAAAACCAAATATTGGGTCTTCAGTTATGATCTCGGTTCCCTTTCCTCCCAAAAGACATCCAAGTCAGTGTATCTTGGTAATTTCCAGTTCTATACAGAATTTTCTCCCCACCTAGTAACAAGTATTCTCATACATTATAAAACAGTAATGGTCTCCCCAGCACAACCTTATATAGCTCTTTGAGTAGAATCTCTCTCTAAAAATAGAAATCTCTTTGACACTGAAGCTCCAGGCAGCATGGAAACTGTTGCATTTCAAGATGAAGTTTTTAGAAAGCATGCTTTGTATTTCCTTTGCAAGTGTCTCACAAATGTGCAAAATGTGCTACCTGTCCTGTCATGAACTTTAAGTAAATGAGATTTTGTTTGCAGGCAGTGTTGTTGCAGCAATAGCTTCTTAGAAACAAGCAATAAAAAAAGAATGCAGCACTGGCGAAAGGCTCTGGATTTACAGCTCTGCAAAAATAACACCCTTTCTTTTACCCTCTCTGCCCCCAGAAACAACTGCCAGCCTTTCCCAGGCAGCCTGACTGGGCAAGATACCCTGAGTTAAGCCCAACACTGGCACTGAGGACAGAAGGACAGATTGAAAACAGGCAAAGAGAAATCTCACATGTCAGTGCAGCAGTTTTGCAGTTCTCAGGCACACATTCCTCTTAGGAGTACACAGGAAGGAAAGGGCAGGGGGAACACAGATCCTCTTGGTTCAGCTTCTAAAGATACTGACAACTAAAGGCAGGGACATAAAAAAACAACTCTTCCAACACGCCTGAATTGGAGACTGTAAGAATAGGAGGTCTAATTCTTCAGAGCACTAAGTCCAGGACTATTAAAGAGAGCTCAGCACCTCTGTGCCAGACTTGCTCAGACACGACTGCAAGGGCAACAGCCACAGATGGACTATTGACACAGGAGCCAGAAACCCAGCACAGCTTCCACAGTTATAGTCTGAGTGAAACAGCACTTCCTCAATGTTCTGACAACTATTTGACATGCCAAAAAAAAAAAAAGCTACTTTTCCATCACTGCAATATCCTCCTGGCAGCATATTTAACATGAAGCTTAAAGTGCTGTTATTTCCAAATTAACAAATACAAGTGAGTACTGATCTTAAAACTCAAATGAGATGGGTATATCATTCTAGCCTACCATGAGAGAGGATGTTTCAGCCTTCAGTTCCAGGGCAAGTCTATGTGCAGATACTTAATTTCTAATCTGGCTGGCTGCACGCTAGAATACTGATATATAGCTTCATGCAGTATTTTATTTACAAGCTGACAGGAACCTCAGGAACATTAATCTCCATATCAGTTTTATGGAATATGCACAAATTGACAAATGGGTTCAAGGACTGACTACACAAGAAAGGATGGAGGGGGTGACCAAGTAAATCTTTGCAACAGTCACACTTATTCCTATTAATTTTATAATTATATTTGGTTAAAGCCATTTCAGACCAAGCCACTGAAAAAAAGAAGGAAGAATTTTAAGTGACCATTTGCATCTATGACCATTTTAAAGATTGATAAAACTAAACTAAGGTAAATTCTGAATATACTCTAAGCCCAAAAAGAAAAATACTTCAGCCTCAGATAAGGAAACATTCATTGCAGATTATGGTCTTTGTTTGATTAAAAGCACAGGTCTAAGTAACTTGCTCAGTGTTGTTTTCAGGTGTGTGGCAAAGCCTGCTTTCATCTCCTAGTTCCCTGCAGGCTTCAGAAACATCTCTTGAGAGTGTGCAGCCACCATTTACTCCCTCATTAGGGCCTCCAGCACAAGCACAGAAACATTGTCTTCCCTATTGGGAGAGCAAACCCAAAGCGCGTCACTGACCTCCCCTGGTAGGCATGGTTATCCTTGGCATGCATCCACTCTCAAAGCCATCATTGCTGCTTTCTGGACAGCTTAATCTGAGCCACCAGAGAGAGGTGAGGCTGCAGAACCTCCAAATTCCCTGATGAGTCACAAAAAAAAGGAGCTGTCTAGGACAGCAGCAAGGCAACACTGGGAGGCCTCTATCTGAACCTATGTATTGGCATTCACAAAACATTCATCTGGTTTGGCAGAACTTACCTTTCTAAACACCAGGATGCTTTGGCCTGATATTGCCCTCAGTTCTGAAGTGTTGTTTCAAAACAAAACACCTGAAGTGTGAGCGCTGCTGAGTTTGTATGCTTGCTTGCTTTGTCTGTTTAAATAGTGCGTCCTGGGAAATTTGTCTGAAACTCCATTTCATGACTAAAGCCATTAGCCAATATAAATTCGTCCATAAGCTAACATATGAGGAATCAGGCAAGTAGAGAAATGACAGAGAATAGTGAAGTTTGGGTGAAACAGTGAAATATGCAATTCTGAAATTTGGCCAGTACTGAACCTTCCAGGGAAGTAAAGAAACTTCAGTCTAGCTGGCTTATTTTGAGAAGTGAAAGAAACAGCTCGAGAGAGAACAACATAGTAGAATTTAATATGAAATCCTGGTAAGTCAAGCTACCAGCTTTCACTGAGGACCATTTTCTTTAGCCTATTTACATGGGTTTTTTAGTTGAACAGTCCAGCCAAAGATGACTGCACGCAACAGGAGCCAAACTCAGTCCCTGTATTGAGCTCTAAACCAGGTTTGCACCATTGCTTGATTCATACTTATCCAATGGCTTGGAATTTTGCACTTTCCTTTGCCCACTTTATTCGTGCATAATACAGTAACAGTTTAATGCATTTACCAGATACTTGTGTTATTTGGTTTCTTTGAACAATCTGACTCATTTATGCTAAAGTAAGCCCAAAAACTCCCTACCCTGCAGTCTGAGATCTGGCCCAATTGTGCTAAGCATTGTACACACAGAAAGATCTCATAATAAAACACAGTGTCACTACTTTCCCCACTGGAAGCAAGGCAAAGCTTTTAGTTACCTCTTCATGATCTTTCTGGTGTTGACTGAACTGCTGCCTCAGCAGTGAAGCAAGCGGCAAGAAATACATCATTTGGCACACATTTCAATCTAACCTTGACATCATTGACAGCGACAGCTACAGCAGCCTTCACTGAAACAGAAACCTGCAAGATGGCACTTGTTTCTTCTCACTGCCTTTGCTATTCCTTTTGGAAGGAAGATCATACGCCATGCTTGTGTATTTGCAAACTCATGACACAAGGTTAAGGGATTGTCATAAACAATACCATTTCAGGGAATGGAGTGAGGAGACTGAATAACGATTTCATTTTAACTGTCACTGGAGTAGTTATGCTCTAAGGATTAAATATGTCATCTCAAATCCTCCTTCCTTTCCCTCTCTGACTCTTCCCCACCCCACTTCCCTTCAAGACAATTTGGGCAGATGACCAGTGGAGTGAAAACGAGACTGGGGAGCCACACAGAACAGAGTAATTGATACAGGATATGAAGATGGCAACGAGTGGGTTAGACAAAGTGCACACTAATAGCTGAGTGGCTCATTTGCCTTCTAGTAGGATGGATCTGTGGCCTGTATGTCACTAAATAAGAATACAGTCATTCCCCCACCACCCCAAAAAATCCGCACACCTCTCATGTCCATCCGTGTCTCTTCAAACATTGCCTAGTTTGAAATGCAGGTCACAGGCTAAACCATCAAATTACACAAACATGCTTTGGACTAAACAGAGGGAAGTACAAAGATCTCCAGCAAACTTTTTGCCTCCAAATTTACCATTCTTCCACCAAGACATAAAAACTTTCACATCTTAGCATTCTTCTTATCACAGTGCTGGATAACTTACCAGCTGGTGGTAGAGTCTGTACTCTTATTCAAACAGACTCTCTTCTCTCCCTTGCTACCTTTGGTCTACAGCAAGGAAGATGCCAGAAGTGGTCTAAAGCTCCCAGGGATGCTAATGGGATGATGCACCCACTACTATTGCTCAGGTTGGGGCCAAAGGGCAGCCAAAACTGCAAATTATCAGACTCAGCCTAATGGCTCTGCATGCTCTGTAGTCAGTCATACCTGAGACTTGCAAATCTGCCTCAAACCTCATTCACAAACAACTTCTCAGAAGTTAGTCAATTCTAGATTATGTAGCTTATTTTACAGATAGTACAGGAAAATTAGCTGCAGCTGAAACTCACAAGCCTGCCTCAGTTCTCCCGAGTCAGATCTCAGGACAACCCCAAATTTCACAGAAGCCTAGAGCAGTCCAAGGAAAGCAAGTAACCACCTATGAAATACGGGAGCCATTTAATGACAACTGAATGCAACCTTGCTCAGTGTGAACACTACTGGTCTGCTCTCCCCTGCCTTTCAGTAGCACTGAATACCCAAACTGCCCTGAAATTAAAAGAACTCAAAACAAATGAGTCCATAATTTGGCAACAATTCTGCCTTAACCAAAGATGGACTCTCAGCATTGACCTATCTCTGCTACTACCAGTTGCAACCTTGGCTCCGGAGCCCATAGACCCGACTCCAGTCAACACTGAGGGATGGCTCATACCACCTCCAGCATGGATGAATAAGCCAGAGCAAATTTTATCCTAACTGATTTCGCAGCTTAACACGACAAATTATTATCCAAAACAGCACAGCCTGGATCCACAGACTTCTGCTGCTGTTACTATAATTTCCACTACTGAAGTGCAGCAAACAGTAAGCATGTTGACCAACCCAACATTAGGCCCTATGGCTCTGCTAGCATAACCCACTCTAAGAATGATGCTTATTTGTCATCTGATGTCCTTATTCATCACAGCAAAAATGCCTGTGTTTGGGCTGTTCCTCCAATCCTGATTTGAACCCAGAATCTCAGTTCCACACTGCCATCAGTACCTGAAAACAGTGTCTACATTGGCACATTTCACATATGACAATGCTGCAAAAGCAGTAAGAGCTTTTGCTCTTTAAGTTACATCCAGAAGTTTGGAGACCAGTCTCAACAAGCCTCTGGATAGCTAATGTTGATCTTCATTAAGTCAGAACATGACTCACTATGTCAGAGGCGTAGAAAAATCAAGTGTTCTGTCAGTGTTTTAAAAGGATAAACACTAATAATTATATGTTCTGGTATCAGCTCTGACTGTATTAATGAAAGGGTCAGTATGGTGACTTAAAGAATCAGGAATATGCAATTAATGATTACAAAAGGTTGCATATTTGAGTTCTCTCCCAACAAGACTAACTCTGTCAGGGAAACTTGTAATCACACTCTTTCTAAATGATTTACCATAGCACCACAGATTTTGTCTGAGAAAGTTAAAGCAGTTCATTCTTAAACCACTCAATATACAGTACTACTCTCTTTCTAGTTTAAAGCCATATGAATGCAGTTCAGATCTGAGGACAGCCTCCTGACTCCAGCACCCCACCTTCTATCTCCTCTCCTTTTGCCTTCATTGGCCTCCAAGGACCTGCAACTCCCCTTCCTAGAGGGTGGCACCTGCTGGCATGGCTCAGACATGTTCAGTATCTTCCTCATGCAGTTATCCTACTTTCTAGCTCTGCACCTAGATCATACAGCACTACATGATGTGATACAAACTCAACAGAATAAACTAAAATGTACCTCCTATTGTATATTTCACAGTTAAACAAAGAGGAAGTATATGGCCACTTTTCCCTCTGGTTTCTGGGGAAGAACAGGAAAAAAAAGAATTTAATATTTTTTTCTTCCCCCTCTTTTTTTCCTCCTCCCCTCATTTTTATTTCCTTTTTAAGCCCTTTTTTTTTTTTTAATAAACTGAATTGCAGGTCTGAAAGTGCTTAGATTTTTAGTTCTCACATACCTTTCCTGCTTTCTACCAGCAGCCACAAATCTAGGCTTGAAATGTTGTTCTCTTTGTAAGAGTGTGCATCTACCCTATTGCTATTTTAACATCACCTGAAGGTAAGTACTTTCAGGTGTCAGGTTTTGCTTTTTAATTTTCATTTACCTGTCCTGTGATTGCAATATTAGAAATGTGCCACTTTTTCTCCTGGGAACGCCCAGTGCATGGTGTCAGGACCACACTAACAATGCAGTTATAGAGCAGTTTCATGGTCGTATCAGTGACAGCAGAGCTCAGCTCAAGATCAGGCAGTGGATAGGCTTACCACAAGGACTACTTCCGATGTTGCCTCAAACAGTTCAGTAGCATATAGTAGTGAATATTTAATTCTCTGTTAATTCTCTCTTAAACTTAAGACAGAAATTCTTTTCTCCAGGCAATAAGCTATATTGTGGTTAAAAGACTTCTGATGCTACCTATATACCTTAGTAAAGATGCATTATTTTCTCAGTCCCAAAGAAGCACTGGCAATTCAGTTATCTTTCTGCACGGGTGTCCTGGGTTCAGCAGTAGCAGTCATTTTTCTCCTCCTTAGTAGCTGGTGCAGTGCAGTGTTTTTGACTTTCAGCCTGGGAACAGTGCTGATAACACCGATGTTTTCAGTTGCTGCTCAGCAATGTTTACTCTGACCAAGGATTTTCTGAGTCTCATGCTCTGGCAGGGAGGAGGGGAAGCCGGGAGGAAGCAGAGACAGGACACCTGAGCCAGACTGACCAAAGAGGTATTCCATACCACAGCACACCATGCCCAGTATATAAACTGGAGGCAGTTACCTGGAAGGGTTAGATTACTGCTCGGTCAGCCTGGGTATCGGTCAGAGGATGGTGAGCGGTTGTATTCTCATCCCTTGTTATTTCCCTTATCATTATTATTATTGGTGGTGGTAGCAGCAGTGGTTTGTGTTATACCTCAGTTACTGGAGTGTTCTTAACTCGTGGGAGTTACATTCTTTCGATTCTCCTCCCCATCCTCCCTGGTACCGGGGGGAGGCGGGGGAGGAGGAAGGGAGGGAAGTGAGAGAGAGACTGCGGGGTTTAACTGGGATTCGTGCCGCCGCCGCCGTGCACTTGGGGCAGAGGGAAGGCAGCAGAGCCGGCAGCGCGCAGCCTGCAAGCTGGTCTGAATCACGGCTGGGCTTAAACCACAACAGGGGGCAGCGAGAATGAACTTAAAACGTAGCTACAACGTTCATGGAGAGATCAAAGTTGGTTAGGATTTAAAAATAAGCCAGGAAGCATATAGCCAGTCAGTATTTAAAGCAAGGCAAGAAGAAAAGGAGAAAGAAAATAGAGCAGACAATGCACAGCTATGCTACTGAAAGGCAACAGCATCGTTTCTCTCATCACATGTTCACCAATTCACCAGCAACACTAGTAAATCAGCACAACATTTTAATTTTGACACATCAACTACAAGTATGCAGCAGTAAATCCTGGAAAAGGTTAATTCATAGCCAGGCTATACGTTAACATGCTGTACCCAAGCTCACTATTGGGAAGTCTGCTGCATTGCCAGCATACCAGATCAATATTTCAGAGGTCATTATCTCATCCCTTTTTCAGCTGCTAACTTTGGATTGCTGCCAAAGAAAGGCAACCCCTAGCAAGATGATACCTAGTACATTAGGCAAGGCTATTGGGAATTTGAACAGGATTTTCTTTTCACTGAGATCAGTCTGTTCTCTGGTTCCAAACAGCACAACAGCTTCATCAATATATAAATGGTCAAATATGTTCTTTAACCCTTCCACAACAGTATGTATGAAAAGTTGTACCAAACTGCATTTGCCAAATATACTCTGAAGAGAAATGAACCAGATCTCCTGGTTCAGAACTGGAATTTCTTCTCATGTTATGTGAAAAAGGAGACAACAGTTGCCAAACTGAACCAGTGCACTCAAGAAGTGAGATTTTACGCATACACTGCGACAGGACTAACTGGAAACAGAGTTAAACAATAAGCAAACCAATAACCATACCACTCTGCAAGAATGGTCTGTGAGGTCTCCACACAGTCTTCTCTTCTCCAGGCTGAACAGCCCCAACTTTCTCATCCTGTCTTCATACAGGAGGTGCTCCAGTCCCTGATCATCCTCGTGGCCCTCCTCTGGACTTGTTCCAACTGTTCCATGTCCTTTTTGTGTTGAGGACACCAGAACTGCACACAATACTCCAAGTGAGGTCTCACAAGAGCAGAGCAGAGGGACAGGATCACATCCTTCCACCTGCTGGTCACACTCCTTTTGAGGCAGCCCAAGCCACAGAATTCTTACTTTAATAGAGAGAGGTTTAGGCTAAATGGATTGTGCTCATGCCCAGATTGTTCCTTTTCTCTGATTGGATCCTCATTCAGGATGAGCCATCACCAAACCTGATTGTTCAGTCAGACTACGCCTGAAGCACACCATTTAGATACACATCCTAGCAGCACACCAGAACAAGATATAAATCATCTTTCCCAAAAGTTACTGGTTAAAAGCAAGACCATGAAATACCCTAATGATTTCTTAGTTTCACAATTGGAAAACCAGGACTGCAGAGTGTCCTCAAGTCCACTTGTCTTGCTTTAAACTACAACTCATTGACTTGTTAGCAGGTTCAACATACCTCAGCTCTATGATCTGCTTATTTTAGGGCTCAGACACACAAACAAGATAATTGGGTAAACTGAGTCTCAGTTGGTGTCTGTGCATCTACTTGCAGACACAACAAATAGCAGGTGCATCTACTTCAGCTTTTTAGCCTCATCAGGGTTACATTTTTTGAAGCAAGTTTCCCTATTATCCTGATATATCATATGTTGTTTCATAACATGGAAACAAAACTGCTTTCATATTAAATCAGAGGATTAGATTTAGTAACTGCTACATGGCAAGGAGTCTCCAGGTGAAACAGAATGAAACTAGAGCTAGTTTAAAGTAAAAATACTACAGCATACACAGCATGAAGGCTGAGCACTAAGCATTAGCATTCTTTACAAACCCCCTGCTTTGCCCCACACTCACATAAACACAGCCACTGCGTATTCCCCAATTTATTCATCTTCCACTGGTTAAGAAACTGACTGAATTTGCCATGTGCTGCAAACACCCATGATTACTCCAGGCCCAGCAGCACCCTACAGATACCACCAATCCTTATAAGTTACTATCCTATCCTTTTCACTCCCACATACCTGTGCCTTTGGGATGTGATCTCTCAATAATGTATGCTAGCACCCAGACCTCAGTCACATGCAGTTTCCAGACCTTCCTGAAGAACCTTTGGACAGATTCCAGTCCTTTACTAAAGTAGCTTCTTGTAAATAGGTTGCCAATGAGAGACTGAGGAGTCCTGCACCAGCCCCCTGGCCTTTTGTCCAGAGAGCATCACTGCTGCTGCTTGTGAGGGCTTGTGCTGCAGAGGTAGTTTCTGGCTGCTCTGTGGTGCTCAGACAACGACACACATCTAGGCTAAGTTCTTCACAAAGAAACTTGCCACTGCGGGAGAACTGGCTACCCTGGATTTGGAGAAGGCTGAGGTTCTTAATGACTTCTTTGCCTCAGCCTCCACTGGCAAATGCTCTGACCACACCACCCAATCTTGGAAGGCAGATGCAGGGACAGTGGGAATGAAGACCCTGGGCCCACTGTAGGAGAGGATCTGGTTCGAGACCATCTTAAGAACCTGGATGTATACAAGTCCATGGGACCTGATGAAATCCACTTGCAGGCCCTGAAGGAGCTGGGGAATGAAGTTGCTAAGCCACTGTCCATCATATTTGAAAAACCATAGCATTCAGGTGAAGTTCCCAAAGACTGGAAAAAGGGAAATATAACCCCATTTTCAAGAAGGGGAAAATGGATGAGCTGGGAAACTACAGAGCAGTCAGCCTCACCTCTGTGCCTGGCAAAA
>JANRGW010008493.1:13815-37105 GCA_024733675.1 Psilopsiagon aymara | reverse complement strand
CAAGGCCAGGTTGGACAGAGCCTTGGGTGGCATGGTTTAGTGTGAGGTGTCCCTGCCCATGGCAGGGGGGTTGGAACGAGGTGATCTTAAGGTCCTTTCCAACCCAAACTGTTCCATGATTCCATGATTCTGTGCGTATGAGGAATTGCTCAGCAATTGATATTTTAAGCAGCAGGGGGCACTTCTGATAGTGGAGGATTATGGATATAAGAGTAATCTGCAGAATGAAATTATATAGTTCAGGTAACTTGTCTAAGTAATCCAGCACTGTCTGCACCCTCTAGCAACAGCAATCTAAACAGCTGAATTGAGAGAATATTATAACAAATGTGTCAGAATAACATGAAGTCTTTACGTACAACTATTTATATACAACACATTAATACTGTTAAAAATTCAGGAGTCTAAAACTCCTCATGGGCAGAGCATGCACAGCACTGACTAAGTTCGGTATACATAGACAATGTTCAAAACTGGGAGGCATATAGATGCCTTTGGGGGAGGCTTGGAGGAAGGCTGACATACAGTCATGAGAACCACTGATACATACAGTATATGCAGTGTGATCCTGCAATGGCAAAATCACGTTAGAGGTTTGAGTCATGTAAATAAACCTGTCAGTATAATACTGAGAGGAACTTTGTTCTAATGTGCGTATGAACTGAAATGCTACCAGAGAGAGAAGGAATGGCCACTTATAGCAATATCTATCCTGCATGACAAGTCAAAGAAGGGGCTCAGTTTTTGTATGAAGGTCCAAATACCCCAAAACTGTGATCTTTCAATCATCCACAAGGCAGCAAAATGGACTGAGAGGTCCTTTTAAGAACATGAAAAGGAAATTCCATGCCCTTGTCTATTTAATGCAAATCATACCAAGGAGTCTGTTTAAAAAATTGTGAAACCGGTTGAACTGTCTAGCAATTCATGTACACCAGTTAACATGATAAATTTATGTACTTCTGCTTTTTGACATAAATCCCTAAAATTATGGAATGGGTAACAGTTTCTCTCCTGAGAGAGCTGTAGTGGTAACCTATGACAGAACTGGCTCCAAATTCTCAGACACTCAAGAAACAGAAGCAAGTTTTCTTCTCGCAATCTGGGTATCACATTATGCTATTTCAGAGTTCACGTGTTGTTCTAATTACTGTTTACATGGTTTTTGAAAAAGGCTCACTGGAAATTCTTCCTAATATCCACATCATTGCATATTTACAGGCCTAAGATGTCTTATAAAATTTTAATAGCATACCCTCCTATTTGAAAAAAATAACAACAAAACCTCAACCCAAACCCTAGTTCATATATGAAGCAAAACATTCTTAATATTGTCTAAACTGTCATTTCTTCCCAAAGCACAAGGATGTTTATGCTCTTGCCTTACAGGAGATAAACAGAGCAGCATACCACTCCATATTTGTAAATGTTAACTCTGCAAGGCAGAAACTGGCTTCGGTATGCACCGGGCTTCTGTTTCTTCACTGCTCAAAAAGCCATAATATGACATATAGGTATGTGTAAATTGAAACAACAAAGATATATGGCTGTGCCACAGAAAAAACATGCAGTCTCAATGTTTATTCCACATATCATCTTGACTCCAAGAAACTTCTCAAAATTGCCTCCAGAAATTCATCTTAGGTATCAAATCAGCTGGTAATAGCATATCTGGGATAATTCCATGAGTCTGTGGGTCAGTTGCATCCTCAGATCTAGTGTAGATCAGAAGCAACTTTCCTAGATTCAGTGGGGATGACCCTGCTGCTGTAAGTGTGGCAGAACTATATTACTACTTTAAAAATTTTCAAGAAAATGCTCTGAGAATTTACAAAGTAAACAACATACCGACCCACCAACTGAGCATCATGTAAGGCAAAAGTACTCACACCAATATGTAGAAGGCTGAGAGCAAATAACTCTAGAAAGAACCTTTTATGTGCATGTGTCATTCTAGAATAGACTCCTAAAGGCGTCCCCGTTAACAGAACATAACTGCCAAATATGTACTTTAAAAAAAGCAGTTAACTGTATGGAATACTTTTGAGTGGTGTTAGAGCTGTCTAGGTTTTGTAATACAAAGACTGTGTTAAGTTACAACATACTGCCAATGGAAAAAGAAGTGAAACGGCAAAAATCAGAGCTGTGTAAGAGATTCTTGAATGAGTACTTACTAGGGAAGGTTAAACCTTAACAGGAGCGTCTTAAGTTTAAGATATCAGGGCCCCTACTTAGATGGCTAAACATGGATTTAGGATCCCCTGTGATTCAGATGTTTATAGTTTGGCAACTAAACCTACAGTTGGGCATTTAAGGAAAACTGTCCAGCATACCAGAAGTCTTTATACCTACAGCTCTAACAGCATGTAGATAGTGTCATTCTGCCTAGAGAAGCCTCAGGTTCACTCATCTTCTACAGTCTTGGTAGATTTCAGCTCTAGTAGTCCTTCATTTCTGGAGAAACTAATGAGTTTTTTTGCATTTCTGCTAACTCTGATCGATTGATTGTTGTCCCAGACTTTTATGTTTCCCTATTAAAAAAAAAAAACGAACAAAAAAACCCCCACAAAACCAAAACTAAACATTCCAGCCTGTTTGACATCTAGCTCACAAGCTCAGTAAAGCAGAAAATCACTTTTATATTTGTTATTACTGGACAGAACAGTATGAAGCTCAACTGGGACAGAAGAGGTTATTAACTTGTGACATAAGAAATTTGTTCATGATCAGTATTACTGATCCTTTTTCTTTTGTATGGACAAAAGTAAGTTGAGGAAATGGTTGCTGTTGTTTTCAAATGAACGCTAATCGTGGAATTTGTTTTTGACTCACTGTAGGTTCGCAGCAACAGCAAAGCAGCTAAGGCTGGACTGTGTGAGGGAGATGAGGTGGTGTCTATCAATGGCAAGCCTTGTGGCGACTTAACCTATGCTGAAGTTATCGTTCTGATGGAAAGCCTGACTGATGTCCTGCAGATGCTTATCAAGAGGTACAGGAATGCTCAGAATGCTTTGGTACAATTCTGTTCAGTGAACCATATGAAATCGATGGTTTTGAATGCACTCATTTTTCAGACTTATACTGAGAGCTTCTGATGGACCTCTTATTAATGCCTGTAACTCTGCTTGTCTGTACGGAAGAGAGAAGAAAGACAATTTGATCTGAAGGAATTACTGTATATAATTTGAACAGCACAGTTCAGGCACAGAATTTAGCGTACAGTCTCCAAATGCACTGGTTTTATTTTAGTATTAATATTTAGGAGGTGACCACTACCATATCTGCATACTACAGAGGCTTAAGTTCAATTATTCTTTCCACCCCTTTGAAGTAGTGAAGTGTTGTTATTCCCCATAGATAGGGAAGTGAGGCTTACAAAAAGCAAAGCCTGTATAGATGGAGAAAGCGTGTTACAGAGATATGCCTTGATGATGACATGGCAAATGGTCTTCTTGGGTGGCAAAATGTGCTAGTAGACAGGAGGGGGAGAGGGTCTGGAAATCATGAATTCTATTTCTGTCGTTGTTATCACTTCACTAGACGAGGTGGGCAAATCACAGCTCTCTGGGTCTCAACTTCTCCATTTACAAACATTGATGTGTGAATTTCAGTTTTCTTTGAAAAGGCTTCAAGCTTCTTAGAGAACCTTCCCATAAATTTGCAAGCAAGCCAGAATTACCAGTCATGGCACATCAGTCTATTCCAATGACTGCTTTGTAATTTGTCTTCAGCGTAATATATGTAATCTTGAGTTCAGAACCACTTACAGTAAGGACATTCTTCCCAGACTTTGTGAATTCAGATAAGATGAACTCTGAATTACCTTCTGTGCTCAGGAAGAGGAAGAAGAGTAAGAAAATACCTGAGACTTCCACACTCTTTTTAAGGAATTATGGCTCTACCCTGAGCTATTGCAGTTCCCTGAGTCTGCTCCCCCATGGGCAGGACCAGGAGAACAGAAGGGGTCACAATTTATCACAATAGCTAAGAGATCAGTGTCACTGTAAAGGCTGAAAGCACTTTGGTGCAAAAAAAGCACTTGTCTCTGGTTACCAGGGATATCTAAACAGCACATGAAATCCCTCTGTGGTTTCTGCAACCTGCGCACAGGAACTTTCCTCAAGTGTCTGGTAGTTCAAAGTTACAATTCATCCTCCAAACAAAGATGCTCTCAAAGAGTATTCATTTCATTTATAACAGACATTTTGCATGGCCTGTCCGTGCACACTGGCTTGTGCTAGGTAATGTGATGAGATGAGGGGAACTGTGATAGCTGAGAATTACAGCTTACCTTCTCCATAGTGCACAGCTCTTGATTCTGGTTCAGCAGTGTATCATTTGAATGCTCCTCATGTGATACCTGCATTCTAATGTTTTTAATTCATGACTACTTGAACTGCACTTGTAAAAATGATATTTGTGGCTGACTAGCTGTCTTCTTTGCAGCCATAGAAATAGCTCCATATGCTTTGACTCCTGCCTGTTGCTGCTCTGTAACTGATATCTGTGTTGGTCTGAAGGCCACAGCTCTAGCTGAAAGTGACAGCACATCTTCCATTCATTCCATTATCTCTGTTTGAATGTATGGTGAGCAAGACATACTGGAAAAACAGAACCAAAACACACCAGATAAGTCGCTGTTTCATGGAATAAAACTGTGTCTGTTAGAAATCTAAGAAAACTGCTGTTGATCAGCTTTCTGAAAGTAACTAAAATGTTCTAAAGGAATTCACTGTGAAAATCTTTTAATTTCTGCTCACTAGCTCATCTACTCCAAATCCCAGCCCCTACTGGAAGTATCCTGCAGGGTATAAGAGAATAAACTGAAACATTTCTCTTTCCTTGCCACCTCCTTTGTGGGTATTAGCCCTCTCAGCACTACCACTAGAAGGATTTTTCAGGAAGTGTCCTAGCATCCTTCAAGAGCAATGAGAAGCAAATCCTTCCTTTCTAGAATAGCCACTTGTTAGCAGCCATCTCAAGAAAATGCTGGAAATGAGACAAGAATAATGCCTAATTAAAGTGGTGTTCCAGTGGTGATCTTTACATCCAAGCATCTTTTGCTAGCAGGGAAGAATACTTCTCCTTGGGAAGCTTCCGACTCTTCCTGAACTATTTGCATGCATTAGATTTTCATAAGCATTCATTGTCAGCCTAATTCTGCTCTGACTAAGCTTACTGGGAGGAAAATTAGGCTTTTAAAGTATTTTTTTACACTGATAATTGGCCTTTGTTGCCTACAAAAAAATTTCCCAATCCCCTGTAAACCACAGTCAGTTAGTAACCAGCAGTGCCCACAAAACCTTGGTTTCACAGGGTTAGAGGAAAAAGACATCATGAAGGGCAGGCACTCTCCAGATGCCATGTGGGGAAGTCTCTTACCAATCCCCCCAACAAATGTTGAACACATGTACTGAGGAACATTGAGAGTGAGGACAGAAACAGAAATGCTGGCCTGTACTTTTCACATCAGTGGTAGCAACTCCTGGGGTACGGCTGAATCTAGAAAGTATACGTCTAGGGGGAAGTAGGGAGTGTGCTCAGTTTATACCAAAATGAAACGCACCACATAAGGAGGAAAAACACCACTCTCAGAGAAACCCTGCAGTGCTGACACCATTTCTTCTTTTCTGAAACTACACGAGGGGTGCTCCTGCAGTGAGCTGGAAAGATCTGAAACAAAAAGAATAACTTGATAAACCAGAATCTTAAATGACAAAAAAGAGATCAGACCCAGTATTCTGTCTCTGACACATGGATACACATTGATATATAGAGCAGAAGTATATCCATAAGTAGCAAAGGCCTTTTAAGGTGGAAATCTTTGTGTCTCACGCATATACACAATTACTCAACTACCAATAAAGGCTAGATGAAGCTGGCCCAGCCCCAGGTCTCATATCTTACAAGGAAATGTTTACAGATTTCTGTAATTTATCTGTACTTAGAAGCCATACAGTTGATCATCCAAATAACATAATATGATGGAATATAGCAACATGCACAAGGAGCTCTCTAAATTAAAATCTGTCTGATCATTGTGTTTCACGGACGCTACACATTTTGTGCTATTTGAGGCAGACCCAGACTGCTACAAACAGTAGGCTGCATAGCTAGAAAAGTGAGTGACATTGAAGTTTCTTCAGTGCACTGAGAGATTTATTTCTTCTGTTGCTTCTTCCAGTCTTTCTTTGTAGGTGGGGTCCAAAGTTTCAGAATACATGAGACCTGCTTTTGATTTCAGAAACCTCCACAATGCTCGATATAAATACTTATCTATGGACTACCACTTCCCTCATTTGAATAAGTGCTTTGCCACCTTCCAGTCAACAGAAAACCTTAATAACATGCTGCAGTCTTGCTGCACAGAAAATGTTTTTTCTCAAATTAATAGCAGTCAGTACTGAAAGAAGCTAGAATATACTTCAGGAGTCCTAACACCAGTAAAACAGCCTGACTGGGCCAAGAGAATTAATGGTTTAAAAAAGAGAGCTACACTGAAGTATGCAGTAGGCTTCAGGAAGTCAAAGTAACTTTTGCCAGTTGCAAATAGATATTTTTAATAACTAGGAAATACTGAATGGGTTCACTACCCTTTTACACTGGATCACTGGAATAGGCCCAGAATGTTTTAATTATTCCATTATATATAAGGATGATACATAAAGGATGATTCACGGGAATTCTTCCAATGTGTATTTTCAGTATTCATTCCCCTCCCGCTGAGTCTCATCCAGTACATTTCTACTCCTTAGAGAGTAAACTGCTTGGGACGAGGATGGTGCCTAAACCAGTTGTAAGAGCAGCCACAGACCCAAAAATTAACCACTCTTCTGGTGCTATGCAAAGTAATTTTTCTCATGCATATGGGAAATATGAAAAGGTACTGTCCTAGAAGTCTCAGCAGCATTATCTGGAAACAGATGTGTTTGTGAAAGCATACTGATGTTAGGAATGATATAATTCAACAGTGCAGAAGGATGGTAATTGGATCATAGTTCTACCACAGTAGTGTAATCTCCCTCTTACTGAACTGCTAAGGTGAGGATTTTTGAAAGATACAAAGATGCTTCAATTTAAGACCTCTATATTCTGGGAAGATTTCTTTATTTCGATGGACTTGCCAGCAGGTACCACAATTAACTTAGGGGAAAAAACACAATACAGAAATAGCTTTTGTAATTGTGCTTACAACTGCTGTGCTTACAGCAGCTTAATTTCTTGAATTACTTGTTTATATATGTGCAGATCCTTCAGTGGAATAAATGAAGCCTTAAGTGCGGGAAGAGAAAACGGAAAAGACGAAAACATAAACGAAGAGGACTATAGGGAGAGTACTACAATGCAAATTAACACAGCAAGAGAGATACCCCATGGAGATTTATGCATCACAGAGATATATAGTGAGTCTCACCAGGGAGCAGGAGAGAGGAACATACACTTTTCTGAAACAAAACAAGAGACCACACAAAGCCAAAGAATTATTCCTAAATTAATAGGCACCTCCAAAGTGCTTGTGACAGATGAGACTGCTCTCACAGGGAAGACAGAGGAAAGAAGGCCAGGTACTATGGTTGAGCTGCAGTTGTCCCTGTCAAATGAGGCACACAAAAGCACCAATGCTCCTGCTGTGATTCTCTTAGGGGCAGAAAAATGTACCCCTTCAGGAAGAGGAACCAGTGTGCCACAAGATGGGACCAGCCCTGTAATCACGACTCCCCTGGGCATGAAGGAAGGCAACATCCAGTGGTCAAGCAAAGTTGTCCAGTTTTCTAACAGCAAAGAGATCAAGAGGATCCAGGGTACAGCTCCATCTCTCCCCAGGGTGGAGGTGATCCTGGACTGCTCAGATAGGGAGAAGGAAGCACTCAGGTCTCCGGTTGAAAGGGGGTGTGTTGATACTCAAGTGGAGGAAGGGCAGTCAGAAGCACCTCCTTCCCTCTCCTTTGCAATCTCATCAGAAGGCACAGAGCAGGGAGAAGACAACAAGCACTCGGAAAGGGATCACAGACCACTCAAGCACAGGGCAAGGCACGCAAGTAAGTATGTCTCATCTAATTATTTGCACTGCCTGAGTTTATCCTTTGTAACTTTAAACACAATTTCAGAATTTAGAATGCATTAGAAAAAATACGTTAAGAGGGTTTTTTTTTTCCCTGCAGTTTTCTAAATTTCCTCTCTATTTTTCTTTTAAATTATGTTTCTGTTCTTGCTTTACATATTTTTTCAGGGTAATACTTTGCTCCTGGTGATGAGCCAAGAGTACACCCATGCCTTAACTGCGCTGAATAACTTTGCTTAGATGACTTTGTCCAATTAAAAATACTTGCATCTCCAAAAAAAAGCTGAATTCTGCTGGTCTTCTAATGTATATTCAGAGGCAATCTGTAGAACATTAATAAAAAAGCAGATTGTTTTAACATGTCTATGGGAATCCTGTGGATTTCTCCTTTTATAGAAAAAACTTTTTGTTGTCATTTGCATCATCTGAAATCAAAGCCATGCCACCGCTCTTAAAAGTTAACAAAAAAAAGCTAGTAGAAAAGTTCTATGTTGCCTGCAGAAGAGATTTTGACAGACATTAGCATGTGTATAAGTGTTACATGATCCTTTCAGTTTTGTCAGTCTTCTCTAGACTGTAAAGTGAACATGCAATTTCTTCTGATTCCCATGTCCAGAGGTGAGCTTCAAAATGTGTTCAAGAAGTTTACATAAAACTAAACTTGCAGCAGGATACAATATTCATTAACTGACTGTAAATACACATTATTTATTTATCTATTTATTTATTTACTATTTTATTCATTTGGGATCTTTCTATTGGCTGCTTGCTCTTTCCCAACAATGTTAAGAATCTTGCCTGGGGATTTAGCAGCAGTATGTCAAAGGTGCTTGAATGTGTGCAGTGACATACTGTAGCAACAAGCTATTTCATATGCAGTGTTGGAACTAGTCTGCTAACCCCCTGCTAATTCCTCTGTAAGCATATTTTTAGCATGATAACCATTTGTATCTTATTGGCAAGTGGATTTAACAGTTACTTTTGCTTCAGTGTCTGTATGCAATCCACATATCTTTGGCATATTGAATGAAGCATAAAAGAAATGTGCACATTCTTTACATTTTGGCTGTGAAGTTAGAATCAGCTGTGGGACTATGCCTGTCTTCTTTAGAGAATTACTTGCCTGCCTTCTGCAGGCAAAAGTACAAGGAATGAATTACATATTACACTATAAACTCTTCTTTCAAGTAGGACATAGATTCTGTCCTCTTCCCACCTCATCTATGACAATCTCAACTCCTTCAAATCTAGTGGCAGGACATTATCTTTAGGATCCATTGATGTAATCTATGAAAGTGTTTGCTTTTATTATTATTATTATTTGTAAAACGCTGTCTACACATTATTGCAAACAAATTCCCAAGCACAGGGGAATAACATGTGCAGCAAACAGTACGTGTGGATTTTCTTAAATTAAAAATTACAATGCAGCAGTTAAGTTTAAACTAGAGAAGAACATTTATTATAGGTGTTTGATCTCTTCAAAATATTTTTTTTCTGTAACTAGTCATCAGATTATATTTACCTGAATAGGTAACATTTCTTCTGCCATCTTTTGAAACTACTGATTAAGTAACTATCCAGATGAATTAAGGAAAAGTATGCTAACAAAATGGAAAGTTTTGCTTTTTGCAGAACTGTATGGGTACCTGATGAATCCCCTTCCCAGAATAACACTCACTGCTGATGCAAGTACGTTATTTGAAAGCACAGAACTTACATGCTTTCTGTTTGCAGAGGCACTCTTAACACTAAAACGTATACTTTTGGAAAATGTCCTCAGTGACTATTGTAAGTGTTTGGATCATCCAAGGACTGAGCCAAGGATTTTGTGATTTGGCTCACTCACTACAAAATACTATAAACTGCTGGTTTGGGTGCCATGCTCTTTTCTCTTTTATAGGTTCTTGTGAGAACCATTGTTCCAGCCATGCTGTCATCTGGCATAATGGCAAAACTCCAGTTGTCTTTAATAGAAGTATCAGTCTCCATCTATTGACATGGCTAAAAGAAGCATTGATTGAAAATCCATTACATGGCTGTCCTTACTAAGTTTGATTTATTTTATGCCTGCAAAAGATATTAAAGAATTTATTGTTCTATTTTCATATTTTTTTTTTTTTTTTTTTTGTAAATTAAGTGGAAGGTGACCATTTATTTAGACAGGAACAGCTTCAACTTCTAGTTCTTTTAAAGGGAGAAGCTATTGAGGCTGTCATTCATGAGATGTGGTGGTAGAAGATAAGGAAGCGAAGGTAACAGGGACGCCACCTGACTAGCGTTGTCCCATGAGGAACATGCTACATGTCACACAATGAGGAAGGAGTCATGCTGATGTACAGTGTACCTATCAGCTTTAGAGCTGCATCTATTCCCGTGCCACATGACTTGATGAAAACAGATAGTTTATGCTTTAAGAAATACATATTATTGATATATGCTAGTGAATAATCTTGAGAAGTTAGTTGAGGCCCCTTCATTCAGATCTTAGATGTGTATTCATTCCTGCCACATTTTCAAAATAAATATTCTGAAGTTGTTATAACCTGTGCAATTCTGTATTATGTTTCAGGTAAGTAATGCTTGTTAAAACACTGAAACCTGCTTTCATTGAGTACTATGCCCAAACTTTCATGTCTTCCAAGGGGCTGAAAGTTAATGCTAATGGTTTCTATGTATGCCTTTGTGGATATTTACTTGCTTTTAAATAGCTATTACAGAGAATCATACCAACTTTTAGCAACTATACACATTCTGTAATTCATGTGAGTAAACACATAAATGGCAGAAGCTGCTACAACTGCTAAACAGAATACAGTCAGTTTCATTTGGTCTCAGATGTTGAGCAGTCATGAGCCTGGCTGGCTGGGAATGTTCACTGTAAGCCTAGGAAGTGTGGTCAAATATTAGGCAAATATCAGACGACAGAAGCTGAATAAATCAAAAACTGCTGTCTGCCTGTTGCTGCTGAGATTACTTACGGGAATAAAAGTCAAGGATGCCAGAAACAAAGACATAGGTAATGTTCCTGTTGAACTAAGAAAGTCTTAAAGAAAGTGATGTGCCTTTGAACTTGCATGGATGTGACTCTAACGAATGCTAGATAGAGAATTTACACACAGTTGATGTTGTGGGAAAGGCTTAAATATAATCACCTCATTATATAAAAGAAAATAAATGTTTTAATATGGGAAAAGCGGCAGTGGGTAAATTTTGTATAGATAATTGCAGAACTGTTTGGTATGAGTCTTCTTATATTTTTGTGGGCTCCATGAAATTAATGTGCACTTTGACTCCTTCCACAGGGCTCCGGCGAAGTGAGAGTCTTTCAGAGAAGCAGGTCAAAGAAGCCAAATCTAAATGTAAAAGTATTGCATTGCTGCTGACAGCAGCACCCAATCCCAATTCCAAGGGGGTGCTGATGTTCAAGAAGCGTCGTCAAAGGGCGAGGAAATATACTTTAGTCAGCTACGGTACTGGGGAGTTAGAACGTGACGAAGACGAGGGTGAAGAAGGGGAAGGTGAAGAGGGGGACAAAGAAAATACTTTTGAAGTGAGTTTGCTTGCAACAAGCGAGTCAGAAATAGATGAAGATTTCTTCTCTGACATTGACAACGACGGTAAGATTGTGACATTTGACTGGGACAGTGGTCTGCTTGAGGTTGAGAAGAAGATAAAAAGTGGAGACGAGATGCAGGCACTTCCAGAGAGCACAGGTAAAGGGGCCCTCATGTTTGCCAAGAGGCGCCAGAGGATGGATCAGATTACAGCTGAGCAGGAGGAGATGAAGACACGCACAGTGCATACAGAGGAACAAAGAGAAGCAATGTCAGAGAACTTCCAGAAACTAAGTTCTACAGTCTATCAAACAAAACAGGAAGAAATGTCAAGACAGCAGACCTGCGTGAGCAAAAGCTACACAGATGTGAGCCAGAATCATAGCAAAATGCTACAACAAAATGGCTTTGGCTTAGCACCAGACACAAACATCTCTCTTCAGTCCTCTGACGCTCAAAGAGCAGCTTCTTTGAGTAAACCAGCAAAACCCTTTCCTTCTGGGGTTCAAAACCGAGCAGCTGCACCCTTTTCACCCGTAAGAAACATTACTAGTCCTCTTTCAGATATACCCGCACCACCTCCTTACTGCTCTGTTAGTCCACCACCTGAGGCTTTATACAGACCTGTTTCAGCTCCTTTAGCCAGCAGAGCTGCCCCGTCTGTGTGGTCACCCAGTGAGCCAACAGAACACATAGCATCCCGAGATGAAAGGATTGCAGTACCAGCCAAAAGAACTGGGATACTGCAAGAGGCAAAGAGAAGAAGCACTTCAAAACCTATGTTCACTTTCAAAGAAGCACCCAAAGTAAGTCCTAATCCTGCCTTGTTGTCCCTTGTACACAATGCAGAGGGCAAAAAAACTACTGGGGCTGGTTTTGAGTCAGGACCTGAAGAAGACTACCTCAGTTTGGGAGCAGAAGCTTGCAATTTCATGCAGACTCAAGCATCCAGACAAAAGGCCCCTCCTCCTGTTGCTCCAAAGCCTTCAGTCAAGATCTCTCCTACTGCTGGTACTCCAGTTTGGTCACCTCCAGCTGCAGCTTCTAGCAAGGCTCCTTCTTTCCCAGCACCAGCCTCCCCTCAGGCAGCATATCCTGCACCACTCAAATCTCCACAGTATCCTCATTCTCCTGCCCATCCCCCAGGTGCTCTCAACCTATCTGGTCCTTTCAAAGGACCTCAGGCAACCCTAGTGAGTCCAAACCATACACCCAAGACAACCACACCAGTCACACCAAGTGCTGGAGAAGGAAAGCCACCCTTTGAGATGCCACCAGCTATGAGCGGAAAAGGAGCACAGTTATTTGCCAGAAGGCACTCTCGAATGGAGAAGTATGTGGTAGATTCAGAGACTGTCCAGGCAAACATGGCACGAGCCTCGTCTCCAACTCCATCTTTACCAGCTTCTTGGAAATATTCATCTAATGTTCGAGCACCTCCACCTGTTGCTTATAATCCCATCCATAGCCCATCTTATCCTCCTGGTGCTACCAAGCCTTCCTCTAAGCCCACTGCTGCTACCAAAACCACAAAAAGAAAACCTAAGAAAGGTCTTAATGCTTTGGATATTATGAAACATCAACCTTATCAACTTGATGCATCTTTATTTACTTTTCAACCTCCTAGTACTAAGGAAAGCCTTGCTACTAAGCAGACATTGAAGTTATCCACTTCAAAGCAAGCTCTACCTTTAGGACCGCCTAGTGCTGGCTCTCCTACTAATGCCCGGGCATCTTCAGTGTACTCCGTGCCAGCCTACGTTTCACAGCCTTTGTTCCAGTCAGATGCTTCTACCCCAGTAAATGAATCATATGCACCTACGAGCTACTCTGCATTTTCTAAGCCAGAAAGAACCACATCCTCTTTGTTTACTGCTCCGAGGCCAAAATTTTCAGCAAAGAAAGCTGGTGTCACTGCACAGGTGTGGAAACCATCCATTATTGAAGAGTAGCCCTTACAGCTGAAACTTAGTGTCCGTTTTGCTTGCAAGCAATTGTTTGCAGCATTAACCTGGCACACAAACAATGCCAATAGTATTCCTTAGCTTCCTTAATAATGTCAGATATATCATCTTAAATCTGGGTCCAAAATATTTGAACTTTTTTAAGGAATTAAAATAGATAAAAATTTTAGCACTTTCATGCATATAATCAGACGTTTTATATACAGAACATCCTGAAATGAACAGATACCATTGTATTAAGTAAGCAGGACACTAGGTTTTTGCTTTAGGACTCCTACATCAGAAATAACAGTAAACAATATTCCTGGTATGTCAAATTAATAGAGAAGAGCTTTCTTTCTGTCTCTCTGCCTCCCCTCCCAACTGTGTTCTAATGACCCAGGGATTTGAGGACTTTTTTATTTTTAAAGAAATGCCTTATTAAATAATATTAATAGTAACACATATTACTAACATAATATAAAATACATAAAGTGTTAAGACTCTGACTGATCAGTAATGGAATACAACTGGATAGACCTTTGACCTGCACAGAGCACTGCTGAATTAAGTCAGAATCTGTCTTGGCTCAAAGGTCTTTCCACAGGAATCCGATGGTCCACCAGGGGCTTAGTTTTCAAGCTACACGGATCAGCTGTGATCCAAAATTGTGAACTGCCTCTGTCATTTCACAGAGAATGTGTTATATGAGATGGCGGAGTGTTCTGAAGACTAAAAGAAGCAGAATGACTGCTGGAAAACTGTTGAAGATTTCCTATTTTGGGGAAATCTGACATCCCAAATGCAGACATGTTTTTAGCCAAAGTTTGCCTTCAATCCAGCAAGTAAGATAAAGCCAGTAAATCAAAATTATTGACCAGCCAGAGAGGTGAGCTGGAATTTCCAGCTGCAGTGTAATGCAATAGCTTCTTGTGAAAGCAAAGTGACTGAGAACTGAAGGGATACATATAGTCAAGATTAGCGATTCTTGCAACCAGAGTAGCATATGCCATAGAAATTAGCACTTAACTGTAAATCAAAACTATGATCACGTGTCCTCTCGTACACATTTTATTATTTTCACTTGAAGCTTTACAGTACTTCCTCACACTTTAAATCTTTTTACTCTGGTCTTAATACTTTCACCTATTACTTGTCATACTGGGGACTAAGGATTGAAATACTGCTACTGTAGAAAATTATTAAGTTGGTGGTCTTAAAACCTACTGTGTAATACTGCAGTGAGTAAACAGTCTTGCTGAAAACAAGGAGCTATATTTTAATAGTTTAGCATGTTTTTCCAGTAAGTAGTCCTGTTACCATCAGCGGTGCTAGGTCTGAAACAAGATTTTGTTTCACACAACTAAGAGTATCAAAATTCATACCAAGTGTGAAGCTACAGATTTTAAAGCACCACTGTGTGAATAAAGGTGGCAGAAACTGTTGGTATATTTGTTTAAACTACCACTAAGGTAGCTACAGACCAGACTGTGGATGTTCTATATCATAAGGTTTTAGTAGAACTGTCTTTCTTGATAAAGAAAACATTTCCCAGTATGAACAGGATCTCCTTATTTTGGTCCATGATGGTAACTCAAACTGCAATCGAAGTTGAGAAGCATTTGGTTGTACATGCAGAAAACAGACTGGAATCAAAGTCTAATCAAGCCAATAAAAATCACTCCTTTCAATTTTGGACCTCCAAAAACCTACTCTCCCCTTTATATTTTGGATTGGGATACTGACTACATTAGAAAATGACCAACTGATCCATCTCCCTCTTAAAATTCAAGAGAATTACAGGAAACTTTTTTTGGGAAAAAATACTTTGAAAACCCCAAGAAAGTATTACACTGCATTTACCTGGAAACAGAAAGCAAAATTTTAATCCTTTGGAGATCTCCCTTCTATCTCTTTTCCACTGTCAGTATCTGTATTTTTCTTCTATCATTAAACTTGTCCTTTTCCTCTCTGCCTGCTTGGCTTTATTTTCTTTGGTTTGATTGGTATTTTTTGTTTCATATACAGGCTGACAGTATGGGAAATCTATTTTCTATGCTATCCTCTTAATATGAAATCTCTTCCCTCCCTTTCTCTTTCCCTTTACGTTTCCCTTTCCCCTTCCCTCTGCTCACTCCTTTCTTCTCCTCAGTAAAAGATATCTGAACTTGCATACACTATTTTACGTAGAAGTTTTAAGATATTAGTATCTACTTGGAATAAAGACACCTACCAAAGATAGGTCATGTTGCTAGAGAGCTATACAGTCATCCAGTCACCCTCATATGGTTTTACTCACAGTCTCCTCCTGTAAAATACATCTTTAAATTATAATCACACTTCTGTACTTGTTCAACCCACCACCACAAGAATATTTCCTCAATGAGGAAAATGTTACCAGTTTTGTACTTCCACCACAAGTGTTGATGCTGATGCATGTGGCTATTAACAAGACACAGCAGCTCACACAGCATGGCCACCAGTTCCTATTAGGCTCAGGTCAGCAATTTCTGGAATTCATCACCAGCGACCGAGTATCCTGTGTGAAAGGTGGGGATTAGGGAAATCTAACTTCTAGCATATATATGCGTATATGGCATATCACTTTTCAAGCAAGAAATAATAAGTGTTATTATTCTAATTACCAGCAGAAGAAACAAGAGGTAAAGCTGATACATATTCTCACGCAAAGGAAGTCAGCTGTCCAGAAAGACAGAAGTCAAGTAATAGGAGTTAGATGAGAGCTGTGGACTGAAACAGAAACTTTCTGTTTCCTGAGTCATCTGTCTAGAACTAAATTCACCAGAAAGACAGAAATGCATAGTTGTCAACTTTAAAATAATTTTGCTATTTCATTAATTTTCAGCACAACCCAAAAGTTCACTTAGAAAGTCTATTAAATCACATGCATGTTTACAGCAATAAGAAAGGAGTCAGCTTCTGTAATAGCAGTATAAAATATAGCTACTAGCCTATCTTCCTTTTACTTTGTCCAAAAGAAAAGGAAGTGTATCTATGCTGAAAATTTGTATTTTGATCACATTTGGAGTTTTTGCTACTATTTAAATACAAGTATTTCATATGAACTACAGCAACGACAGAGATTTTTTTAAGCACCAGTAAGAGTTAAAAGCAAAAGCCACAGTGACACTAGTCCTCTTAACTCAGCTAAGATCTTTTGAAAATCCCATTCAAAGTCCAACTCTGAATTCAATTTCATATATACACATCCTGCTACACACATGCTGCTTGGATCCAAGTTGGCTTCAAGACACCTTTTACTAATCAGGTAAGTGTGTAATTCTCACTAAAATTTCAGAAAACTAGCCTACTTACAGTAACAGTTTTATCCAAAATCCAGTCTCTTGTGAAGCAGACACTTAGAGGAAAGTTGAGGTTTTTGTTATCACAGGTTCAAATTAAAACCTAACCATGGTGTCAAACACAGTTGAAATGTCAAGAAAATGAATGGTTTGTGTAGAGAGGAGCCATCTGAAATTTCACTTTGAAAAGGCAGTGAGCTTTAGTAAATGGTATTCTGAAAAAGCTATTTGAAATATTTTACATAATACGACAAGGTTACCAAGATCTCGTTGTTATGTTCACTATGTAAGCATATTATTTTAGCCCACCCGTTATAACAATACTTATAGTGTGTTCACATTAAAAGAGGCATTTAAACAGTTTATGTTGGTTATAGCACATTTAGTTATAGGACATGCCAGAGGAATTATACTGCACCTGTTTGGGTTTCACAGTCGAGACAGAGTTTTCATGAAAACAGCTACCACAGTCAAGAGTTTACATACTTTTAATTTCTAACTCAGTTATAAACTTCTTGTTATCAAACTCAATTTAAAAGTTTTGGAGATGAGTAGTTATTAGAAAAAAAGCTAAAATTTCCATTGCAAAAATAAAATACAAAATTTAGTTCATGAAGAGAGAACTGCCTAACTTCTCCCCCAATTTTCTAGGGTAACCACTCTTACCATGCTCCTGCTCAGCAAAAGATTACATATTATGCAACAATTAGAAAGATATTTCAATGATTATTATTTGATTGAGTAAATATTACCATCTCATACAAGTAAACCTCATTCATTGGCTCTTTGCTCTCTTATGGAAGAAACAATTTTGCCTGTGTCCTATGATATGTGACCATATCCAGTGACAATAAGCTGCTTGGTTCCAAAAGTACCTGGCCAATGGCATGGGACTTCATAATACACTCATATCGAGACTTGCAGCAGGGAATGCCCACTTCTCTTGTAGACACATTGACAATTCATTTTGAGATCAGCCACTAAGAGGAGGTTTCAGTTCAGTTTTGTCAGAAGTATTCTTGCACTGATCCTAATTTTATAAACCTACTTCTATTTTTTTTGTATGCTTAATTTTATTTTATTTGAGATATTCAAGAGTCAAGACAAAATCAGCCCTAAAACTGTAGTCACCCATTTTGCTGTCACCACAGCAATCATGCGGCAATGAATTTATTTTCTTCTTGGCAGAGTGCTGTCATTATTCACACTAAAATGAATGTTCAGAATTCAAACAAATCTGTATGTATTTTTAGTAAAGAAATACTAAGATATCTGAGGTATCAGCAGGCTCCAAACCTTAGAAAGAGAGGAGCTGGTGTTTGGTTCAGGTAGCAAAATTAGGGCTAAGTGGCAGAGCGGCAATTATGACAGAAAAAACTACTATGATTAGAGGGAGGCAAGCACTGGGGAGGAAAATCCAGAAAAACATCAGAGACTGCACAGGATAATCATATTCCTCATTAACAGAAGATCATGAAATACTCAAGGTGAAAGAAAAGAAAGGGTTTAATTATTCTGCACAGATAAAGCTAACTATTTCCAGCCTTTTGTTGATGTTTTCTAGATTATTCTTGGATGACAGAGCGCTCACATCACTGGGCATGGATTTTTTTTTCCCATTACTATTTACAAAGAGATACTGTGAAAGAACCAAAATGCTAACACCCAGCAAAAATTAAAAAGTGAGCTTTAAAAACAACCAGCTCCTACCAACAGACCATTGTTCTGAGAGGTAACAGATCTACAAACATATTGTCCTAGATACTCCTATAGGTAAGAGTTTTGGAAAGTGCTAAGGTAAACTCTGATTAAAGATTATAAACAATTATAAGAGAATTTGACCGCAGCTGATGTGATCTGCGAGGAGCACTGTTTATCAAGTATCCAGGACAATACCTCAACAAAGGACCAGCCTTGCCATCATGCTCTGTTGCTCCAGCCTCGCTGTGGGGAATTCACTATGAGGTAGGGAAATACCAGTGAAACGACAGCACTCTTTGCAACTAATAATTCACAAAGTCTTTTTCCTCTCTTTTACCAAGATCCTTTAGGGGAAAAAAAAAACAGTTCTGAAAAGGTCCACTCTTTCAGTCTTGCCTTTTTAAGAAAACTTGATACGTCTTTCTTTGCCTGAAGTCATACACCCAGGATTCCACTGATCACTTTGGCAGTGCAGCATGGCAAGTGCAGATCTCAGTTACACAGCTTGGCATAATGTTATTTCGTAATGACTGTACTCAGCTTGAAATAGAAACGTTATAAAAAGAAGAAACTTGACAAGATCCTCAAAAACCCGTAGGTTCAGAAGCTCTGAATTACTTATTTGCTGATAGGCTCCTGAGAAAATATGAGAGCCTGTTGATTTCATATAGCACACCTGGTGCACCGTCACAAGTTCACAGCAAGCTAAGACAAACCACATGATACTATTTCCATGGTTTTAACACTTGCTTCCTTGAGTAAGGCTGGCAAAGACTTTAGTAAGCATGCTAATCCAGTCTCCTATTATTCTCTGCAGTTTTCAAAGAAAAAACTCTATTCCTAACTGTTTTTAATTTCAGTCCACCTGAAACCTTCACAAGCTTATATGGTAATATAAGCACAAGGAGAGCCTCTTTGTTCTAGTGTGTGGTGTCTAAAGATCAAGTTCTAATGGAGTATTCTCAGGATTATACATATATATATAACATACGTATAACAGTTATGTGTATATATAAAACATACATATAACTTATATATATAATATATATATAACAGAATTCTCAGGAGCTAGGTGTAAAACAGAAGGTGCTCCCACTGAGCCTATATAAGGCTCTTAGCTTGAATATACAAAGGAAAGTCTGCAAGGAAATATGAGACATATCAGACAGAAAGATCAGTCTAAAATTAGTTCTAAAGCACATAGTGGTACCACTTTTCACCAAAAAAGATGCTAGAATTTTTTGTCACTGACATGTATTATTCCCTACTCTTGCTCTTTGAAATGACTGAACTATATAAGTACATCTGGTTGAAATGCATCTGAAATGATTGAATTATTTTGGATGACATAAATAAGAAAAAAAAACAAATAACTGCACCAGAAAATTTTAGTTTAAAAGACCTCAGAAGAATATCATCAAGAACTGGATAATTTATCTTTTAGTATGGATACGTTAAGCAACAACAGTGCCACCATCTTCAAGTATAACAATATCATATATATTTATTTTAATTTCAGAAAAAAATATCATTAGACTTTATAACAACTTTAAAGCCTGTCATTGTTCATACAAAATAGCAAGGTCAGAAACCACGAACAACTTTGCCCTTGTTTTTCAAATGTTCATTCACAATGCTTCATCTTCTAAAGCTTTCCTCTAAGCTGTGTAATATTCAAGTCCAGAAGGTGGCAGCAGATATTCTTGTTACAACAAATAAACTATTCCGAGGAAAGATGCCTTAAGGCTATTCGAGAAAAACTAAGAGGCAAAAAGTTTCATCTATTCTCTTTTTATAGACATAACTGTATTGTATTTTGATAATCAAATATGGATAAAGATAAATTGTAACAGAAAGCACTAATTTTCTCTCATTTACACCGGCGCAAACTGAGGTCATTGAATAACTAATTTAATACAGGTTAACAGCACTAT
The DNA here is from genome assembly GCA_024733675.1 of Psilopsiagon aymara. Classification (NCBI taxonomy): domain Eukaryota; kingdom Metazoa; phylum Chordata; class Aves; order Psittaciformes; family Psittacidae; genus Psilopsiagon; species Psilopsiagon aymara. The sequence goes on along the minus strand of JANRGW010008493.1, from coordinate 16,585 downwards.
TAGGCATTCTGCAGTAGCGAAAGCCTAATTCTACTTACTTATCTACTATCTTACTTTTCTACCATTACTTGACAATCAAAAAGGACTTTACTGTGAGAAGCAGAATTTGTCAGAAAGCTTATGTAAGATGTTAGACAGTAGCCATTTCATTAGTTTGTATACCAATGGTATCACAATTATTCTTCCCTGAAATAATACCACAGTTATAAACAATTTAAACTTAGAATAATACAGGTTCCAGTTCTGAAATTCCCCATAAATTTTTGAAAGCAAGTGCTGAAAAGGCAGCTTTGAGGAAGCTAGGATCAGACGTGAACTATGTGATTTTAATTTATTTCTAGTCTCAGTACAGCCCCTGACATGGCTTTAGTTGTCAGACAGGCAAAATTCCCTGCCTCCCCAGCCATTACGAACCAAAATGCTGCATTCCGATTTTAGCCTGCTAGAAATTATTTCCAGAGCTTCAAATAAATATGACTTTTCCATTTTAGTTCTTCTTTTTCTCCTTTTTTTTTTTTTAAATCATATTGTATAATAGCTGTCACATTTACTCCAGAGCTGGTAGCATTTCAGAGAGAAATTATTTTTCATTACATAAAGTTTAAACTGTAAATGGTTTTGGATGAAAAAAGCTGTAATAAAATAAACAATATGTCTCCCTTCTAGAAACAGTTCAGTTTAAAAACTGAAGTGCTTGGGTTTTATTTAAAAAATTGAAAGAATGATAGAATTAAAAGGCACAAAAGTCAAGTATTTCATATTTTGTCCTACCATTTTCTCAATGGTTTGGTCTCTAACCACAGTAGCCATCACAAACCCATAGAAAGCAAAATGAGAAGTGCATCATTCTGGGCTTTTTAAAAACACAGTCATTTTCTGAGGACATTGCAATTGTTTTATCTACTTCCTCCTTCTTTGTCCTCTTTTTGTGTAAACATTAGTCAGGTGCTAATGCTAACTCAGATCTGAACATGTTTTGATATGGGATTAAGAACCAGGACTATAATGAAAGGACAAAAATAAACCTGCCTTAATGACTTATACACTTAGGTCACTTTTTTTCAAACAACTTAAGCAGGTGGGAGTGTACATTTGCAGAGAGTTTCACTGGGCTATTAAGAGTCCAACCTACTTTTGAAAATAGAATTCCTGCTTGTTTTCAAAAATGTTAACACATGCCTCTCTAACAGCTGAAAAGGCAGTTTCAGCCTGTAAACATATGAGCCGTTTTCACTTACTATGGAAATTTGCCACCTGAGACAGAAAAAGTTACTGTGAACTCATCACTAAGTAGTATTTTGCATTCCCATTTGGTCTCTAAGATGAAAAATATCTTTCCGACTCATGCCTTTAAAATTTGCACTATTTAATGAAATTCAGTATTGCTCTTCTTGTCTTTCAGCTTTTCAAAGCTTTTCAAGCTGTATCACAAAATTTGAAATAGCAGTAAGTTCCAAATAACCAATTTTTCTGGGCTACTGAATAGATACTATTGAAACAAAGGTATACATTTACACTCCTACTTACACTAAATAGATCTATATTTGCATAAACCTTTTATAAGTACGGTTTATATTCATTTATGTATATACCAAACGAGTTTCTTTTGGAAGTAATATTACAATTGCTTTAGCTTTTATTAATACTCAGCTTATAAATATCAAAAATGCCTGTGGTACAATATATGTTTTCTTCACTAACCAGTTTATAAATAGTTCACAAATTTAAAATGAATGTTAACCTAAACAAGGCAGCTCTTAACTGCCTTTCTTCTTCTTGACATCTGAGAATTGCTTTCCCTTCAATAACTAGCGTACAAAAGATCCTTCTCTCCGAAAACATTCTACATGAGGCAACAGAAAAGAACAAATAAATCACTCTATGTGGTGCTGGTTTGTTTTGCAGCATAAAACTTTTGAGTGCTGGTACAGTATTATAATCAATGCTTTACCACAAGGTTACTGTAACACAACTTGTGGTAATATCATAACTCTGGTAGCATATCACTCTTCTTTTCCTTCTCTTGATTTCTGGGAAGAAATGGAAGATCTCTACCACTCTTTTGCTGATCTTCTTGTAAAATAATTATTTACTGTTTGCATTTCTTATTTCCCATATGATGTGGGGTTTGTACCTTCTTTTTAGTACATGCTTGCCAAAAGATGTATCTCCAAGAATTAAATATGAAGGGAAAATAATACAAAGCACCACTATGTCAGGCTGTTGCTGTCCAGTAAGTGAATGATGAACTGTAGTGACTAGATGTTGCCTTAATTTGTTTGTTAGTTTGAAGGGGGGAACACCAAAGTAGTGATAGAAATCAGCATATGAAAATCAAATATGGATCTGACTTGAATTTAGAAATATTCAGACTTAGACTTCCAGTCTAGGAGCACCACTACCAAAAATAAATTAACTGCAATGAAAAAAAAGGCAATATTAATCTTCTCTCAGTTTCTGCATTATTATACACTGTATTTTAGTAAAATCATACTTCCAGATGTAAGGAATTGCAGATTATCTTCAGCAATACAGATCTTACAGAATGTGGTTGTTGCACCCAATATATCTAGTCTCCAAACACGATACCATCAAAACAAAGCAGTCCATTGGGGCATTCTTTGGAAGACCTGGACTGTTTTTCTGTCAGAAGGAAGAAATTCAGATGATGGCTATTAAGATGAAATGTAGACATGGCCATGAATATGCAAGTTGAAAAAATACAAGAAAAGGTGACTGTTTATCAAATTTTATGGAATTTTCTCCCCCC
>JANRGW010008492.1:11723-26476 GCA_024733675.1 Psilopsiagon aymara | reverse complement strand
CAGGTTGGACAGAGCCTTGGGTGACATGGTTTAGTGTGAGGTGTCCCTGCCCATGGCAGGGGGGTTGGAATTAGATGTTCTTAAGGTCCCTTCCAACCATAACTTTTCTATTATTCTATGATTCTATGAATAGTTTGTGTGGCTGAGATAGAAATTCTTGCAACTCAGCTGTTTACAGTGAAAATTAGGCCCGTATGAGATAGCTATTGGTTGTTATTGGTCTTTAACTTGGAACAAAAAGTTTGACATATCTGAATAGGCATGGACCCTTGTATCAGAATGAAACCAGCAACACAGTCTGCAAATAGGTGTCTGTTGGCCTAAATACATAGTTAAAACCTCCTTTTCTGTTGATAATGCTTTGGATAAACTGTGCTAAGTTTGCCCCCCATCAGTGCAACCTACTGTAGCCACAGGTTGTTACCGGTTCAAGTGGGCTTGGAGATGTGTCTAAACAGAGGAACAACCTGGCCTGTTATCCCAGGGTAAAAGCCTTGAGTGCCATGTGTCAGTCTTGGTGAGGGAAAGTTTCCTGATGTAAGAGATAAGACTGTGGCCTTGATTCCTTCCAGCTTTGTTTCTTCCTCCAGGAAAATTGATTTGTTTGAGTCAAAAAAGCTATGTAAAGATTAAAGGCTATGGACAGGCAAAGATTTCCACTCCCTTTTGGATGGGAATGAAATGAAGGAGCAGGAGATGTGTGATGCCAGTTCATCATTCTCCCACTGCAGCTTCTTTGGTGGTTCCTGCAGTCACTTCTTCCATGGTGCAGTAGGTGCCTCACAGGCATGCTGCCTGCTGCTATAAACTTTGCTGCATACACAGCAGAAGTCCAATCTGTCTTCCACTGATGTTCATAGATCTTGCCATTGACTACAGTGTAAGGTGTAGCATACCTTAATTTATAGAAACCAAATGATATTTCCAAACTCCAAAACGTTAAAGTAATGCAAAATCATCTTTGGACCTGCTCAATAGCCTTATATTCTCAGTGACACTTTCTTTAAAGACTGCAAATCAGAGGTTTGGGAAAGCAATTTTTCATTCTGCAAAAACTGTCTGAGTTTAGGAGCAAGATTTATATTTCCAGCTTATGCACAAATCTTCATCCTTTTTTTATTAAGGAATAACAAAAGGGGAGCGCTAAAGGGTGAAGGCTGGTGAGGGTCTAAATTTTAGGTATACATGTCTTCCCCACTCTGTATTTAGATTTTTTATATCTATAGAAGGATTGTTTTCTTTCAGATTTGTTTTTAACCTAAAAACCAAGGAAACCTCAAAATACGTTGCCCTTGGATCTTCAATGCTGAAAGACAAGTAATGGTGAGGTACCTGTTATGTGCCCTTCTGTCTCTTCTACTTGCTTGCAGAGTGAGAACGAAATCAAAATGCAAAGTAACTGGCACTTGGCTGGGGTGAGGAGGGATCTATCCTGTCTCCCTGACAGCAAGCAGTTCTCCATGACTGTCTATTCCCTGGGGTGCCTGCAGGTATATTTGACAGGCTATAGAAATGCCAGGGCCTAGCCGCTGGGGCAGTGAATTACGTACATCCATCTGCCTTAACCACTCTGTAAGTTTTATGTGAGGAATAATGTTTAAAGGTAAGTGTAGTGACCACATAGTCATCTCAAAATATATGGTCTTTTGGTTACGTGATGAGAAGACTGTAATAACAAAATTCCTCTAGGTTTAAATTTTGTCCTGATTCTATTGTTGTTTTCACCCAAAACAAACTTCTCCATTGTTGTAATCCGTCTGATTTTGTGGATGGGAACTAATTGGGAAAGAACAGACCTAAATATTATGAATAGCTAAAAAGAAACAGGGAAAATGAGCATATTTTTTCAGGGAAATTAAGTGGATGCAATATGTATTAGTATTCCTAACAGGCCAGTTAAGGTGCATGCTGACTCCCTGAGTCAGTTTTACTCATTCGCAAAGGGAATCTTCATGAACAAGAAGTGAAAGCAGAGAGTCAAGACCTCTCTATTTTTCACTTAGTCAGTTGAAGGACCAGTTGCCCCACTTGAGTCCCTTTAGACTAAAAGGGATTTTTACCATTGACGTTAACGGGAACAGGATCTGGCCCAATAACTGGCTATTTTGGAGTTGCTTCTGTCACCCTTGCTGTATTGTTGCCGAGAGTACAGAACATACTTGTCTTCTGTTTTTCACTCCTTAATGTTTCCTTAGAATAATTAGGTGGAGAGTGATCGTAAATGCTTAACCTTTGTCAATGGCAGACGTTCAACAGAGTTTGGCTGCCTCCTTCTATTTCCTTGTGGACACTGATTTAAGAGTCCATCCAAAACATTTGTTCAGAAGGATATGACTAACATGAGAATCTGTCACTGTGTAAACACAGGGACCAAAAACTATTTGGCAGGATTTTGGATCTGCTGGCTAATAATTAGGTATTTACATTTGCTTTAACAGCACCGCTTGTGATGATCTAATGTTGTTCAGTATTTATATGGATAGCTCATCAGATTTTTTTCATTTTACAATGATTCAGCACAATCACATGAGGGAGAAGAAGCATTTAAAGAAAAGTACTTATTTCAATAACTACTGTAAAATTTCAGTCAGGACCACATTAGGAATGACATGCTGAGCTCACATGAGAAGAACAACGCCTGTATTTACTGGAAACATTGCAGTAAGGGTGAGTGAAGTCATTGAAAACAAATTGCTCTTCCCTTCCTAAATAGGCTTGGGCTGGAATAGGGTCCTCTGGGTTGTGACCAGATTTAGCCTTCACAGCCAGTTTGTTCCACAGAAACTGAGTAAATTCTCTTGGGAAATGAATCTGCAGAAATGTGCATGAGAATATCTGGGGAGAAGAGTGATAGCTGGATCTAACACAGTCAAAAATATATCCAAAGCTATGGACAATTTTCTGTTTGGGCAGGTTCAGAAGAGTACATTCATTTATTGACACTTTTATCACTGTAGCAGGTATAATGTCATACTGATCCAATGTGTCAAATGTTATGTGAACAGCACATGTACCAGTCTCTAATTCGAATTCACGTTATTCACTATCATGAAAACTACAAAGACTGTGAAGCCTTAATGATACAGATCCAAGTACACATTGATAAGCTTGAAGGGCATATGATTTTTATTAACTTGTTTACCTTCTACTGACATTGTTTTCAGAGCATCATAAAGGAGTAAGAAAATATTGTGCAATAGCCAACATGAACAAATTTGCTTTTGATTCTCATGCTACTAAAGGGCTTGTGAAAATGTTTGAGGGCAAGACGTTTTCCTGCCCACCCAAGCATTACCCTGTTTGACTATTTGCAAGAAGCAGAAAAAATCACGTTTCTCCACACACTTGCCTCAAATCACACCAATAGATCATAGGAGATGAGGAAAGCTAAATAATGAGCTCTGAGAATCACAGACTTCTCTAAGAGCTTTCCAAAACTAAGAGTAGCAAAGGTAAGTCTGTGCACAAAACTGCCACCATGGATAATACTCTTTGCTCCTTGATGCCTTCTGTTCTTCATATTTTTGTCCTTTATCTGGTACTTTGAAAAGCTGAGGAATACATTTCTGTGCAATAAACTTTCAGTTTATCCAGGTTAGATCTTACCCTGGTACTTCCACTTCCTGTGCGGTACATTTCTCCTTCTAAACCTTGCATTTCAATAAGCACTTTAGCTAGAAAGTTGAAAGATACTATGATAGAATCATTGAAATTAGGAGTCATCAAATCCACTCCTAAGCTTCAGGAGAGGAGAAAGCAGAGGTGACGGGACAAGATGGGAAGATAGCAACACTACGCTATACGCATGTCAATCTGCACTATGCAAGTAACTGTATCAGGGAGCAATTTTATTTTTTTTTTTTTTATCAATTCTCTATGTAAAATTGAAATCTTTTGTAGGATTTTTGATTTTGATAGCTTTTTTTCTCTCTACTCAGAAGTCCCTGACTCTTCCGTGGATCACCAAGGGCATAACTATGGCTTCTGGGCTCTGCTGCCACTTACAATATGTGGACCCTTCCACATCTGAGAAATCATAACAAGTGTCTGTGGTGGAGGCTTTCCAATATTTCTAAAATTAACAGGAGTAGAATTTGATTTCTATGTGGAAATTTGGAAGGGGTAAAGTGAGGAGAGAAAGACAGGAGAGTCACATCCTAGCATGAGATATTTTTTTCCAAGAAGTTTCTTTTTTCCTGTCTTGGTGGAGCTGGTCAAGTCATCTAGTAAGAATGAGTCTGAATGTCACCTTTTCATTATTACTCCATTCATAGTGCTGGAAATAAAAGACTGCTTCAAAAAGGAAAATATTCTCAAGATCTTGGCCTGCAGTGCTGCGGAGATGTGATTAACTCACCAGAGGTATAGACAGCTCCAAACTCATTCAAAGCAAGAGCCTTGGGACTAGCTGGTAGATTTTGGATGTTTTCCAAGGCAGGAACGAAACAGAAGCGTCTGGATATTCTGCATTCACACTGTAGTGGCAATGGGCTCTCATTCCCAAAGGCTTGACATGCCTTTCATCCTGGCTCCAGATGTGCTTCCCAAAGAGGCCACTTCACCTGTTCTTCTTCATTTACTCTTCCCACTCTGCGCTGTGAGAGTTATTATCTTCCCATCCCAGCACTTACACCAGGTTAGTTATCCTGGTTAGAGAAAGCTGAGGAGTTCTCCTGTGAGCATCATCACCAGTAGAGCAGACAGTATAGTAATATCCAGTTCAGATGCGCTGATGAACAGCTGTGGGGAGTAAGCTTCTCAGCTGGGACAGCTGGAGCCAAAGGAGGATGTGTGACTACATCCTGAGACAGCCAGGCTAAGTAACAGAAGCAACTGAGCTATGTTTATACAATTTCCAGGCACTTAAATGAACAGATTACCCTAAAACCTGCTTTAGTCACCACTGAAGTACGAGAGCATCCTGCCATCTGTTCCACAATTAGAAAACTAACATGTCTAATTAACATCTCTTTCTTTTCTGGTCTTCAGATACTCACAAAAAGAGGGAAAGAAAACTGACAAGCTGATTGCAGAGAGTAGCACTGCAAAATGAGTACCAGTTAAAAAAATACAAAGCTTACAATTTTGCAATACCTGATTACGATGCCAAGAAGAAAAGCTCTAATAAATCCCAACTGGCAAAAATACAAAAATAATCCAGATGAATCTTATTTAAAAATAAAACCCAGGAAGCAAACAAATAAGCAAAAAACCCCAAAACAAACCAAACCAAAACCCAAACAAAGAACCCCATAAACTGAAAAACTACATCCGTAAAGGGTGAAGGATCCTTATTATATTCAGTTCTGAATTTACCTCAAGCTTCTGATGAATGTGTCATGAAAAAGAATAACATTTGATAAACAATTGCCTCACATTCCTAATATTTCTAGGTTTTTTTGTTATTTTACAGACAAATTGTGTGATTTTCAAGAAAGGCAACAGGTTACTATGTGTCTAGCTGCGTACTGAAGATTTATCTCCCCAAATTTTCTTCAATTCTCCCAATGACAGAAGCCAGCTGGTAATACCAGCTTGATGCATCCCAGTAGAGAGGCTTGGTTTCCAGCTGCCAATAATTTTTCTAATCTTTAATGATCTGGCATTTAATATTCCTTGTTGTGTGCCTGCTTCAAATGTATTTTCTCTGTAAGCAGACCAGGTCAGGTAGTTTCATGAATGAAGTCAGGAAAAAAACCAAGCCTACAAACAACAAACAGAGAGAGGTGGTTTGGTTTTGTTGAGGTTGAAAAAGAAAAAAGGTGGAGAAGTTATTTCTTGGAACTTCTAATGCTTCATGGTTTGGAGTCTGGGTTTGAATGAGAAGCACTTAGGACTCATTTCATGGACAATTTTTGGCTGTGCCTACAACAGCACCTACGAGAGTTGTCCTTCAATGAATTTCTTTATGTGTCTTTGGCAGGGGCATCTTAGTTTGCTTTCCTTGTCTGAGAACCCTCTGAAAATTTTGTTTACTGACAATGTTGTCCCCCAGCCTGATGCTACAATGCTGCTGTAGAAAGTTTTGGGACTTTGATCACTTTAAGAAGTGAGTGGGTTAAGCAAGGTGAGGAAGTGAGACTAAACAGGCATGAGAAAAGGTCTGAGAGAAAAATACAGAAAGGTTTCCCCTTCAGGAAAGTGCACTTGCTGGATTAGGTTCCCTGCCAGATCCCGAAGGAGAACCCAGATTTCCTGAGTCTGCTGTCAGCAAATCTCTTTGAAACCCTCTGAAAAAATGTCCACTTCTCCTTCAGGGCTGTTCACAGAGAGGATGACAACCTGCTACTACTATCAGTTTCTCCCTTAAGCCCAGTGGCAGAGCTCATGTTTCCAGGCTCCCAGTGATTTTCGTGGGTGTCAGCATTGCTCTACACAATAGAAAGACCATCATTTTTTCCCATTTAATGATTTAAAAACTTGGGAAATTACATTCTTAGGAAATATGTGAAAACAATATAAATATATTTTCAAGGCAAGTATTTAAACCTGAGATTTAAGGTTGTCTTGGTGATCTTAATTCAACCCTTATTATGCATATTGATAAAATAATTAAAGAAATTTTTATGTCCCGCTTTTTTTCATGCCAAAATTTGTAATTCATTGATTATGTAAAATATATGTGCTCAGGTCTTTGTAGCAAAAAAAGGATCCTTACAAGAAATACAGCCCAAAGGGATGTGGTGCAGAATAATGAGGAGACACAGAATATTAGCCACCTGTTAAGTGATGTTTCAAGAAACAGGAAGATATGAACACAGAAGGAAAATACACTTTCTGTGCTAAGGACACATACCACTTTACACAGACATACTCATACCTATTTCCTCATCTTGATTTTTTTTACATGGAAGGTGATTATACAGCAGATGTAATTGCTGCTTCCTGGTGACTCAGGCATTAGCTCTCCCACTCTCTCCTTGCAGACACAGCCCCTTCAATTCAGCATTTGCTTTCTGCTTTAGAAGGCAAACCTTTGAAAAAAGATTTACACTCAAAAGTGTAATGAAGCAAATAGGAGAAGTTTTCTTTAGCATTATTTGTGTAAAATATTGCCATAGGGACAGAAAAATTGCCTTGATAATGAAATAATGTCTGAGATAGATTTCATCACAGACATAGTTCTTTCCCTTTGGCACTGTTGTACTGATGCTGCCCTGAAAACCAGCCAAAATTTACATCCTTTATCTGCATGCATATACACAGATAATATTCAATTTTTCAGACTGGCTTGAACCCCAAATCTAATTTTAAAATATGTAAAATTATGGATATAACTTTGCATCTGTACTTTTTTGGTGTAATTTAGGACCTTGGAACAGGTAGCAAGACTGCACCCTAAATTACTGAGCTGTAAGGTACATTAGGTAAAATAATATCTCACTGATGTAGTAAAAAATATTGCATATATTTTATAAAGCAGAACTTCCTCCCCTGTATTCTTTGATACCAAGGAGAGTGACAATCTGATGCTTGGTAATAAAAACCCAGCCACGCTGCAGTCTCTTTGTCCCAGTCCTACATTGCCATGAAACTGGTACATCTTGTCTCTTAAGATTCCCACTATAAATTAAATCTTTTCATGGCATAAAGCGGAGACATTTCAAGAACTGCGTTGCACATTGTGTTCTCCTAATGGAAAGGAAATATCAGGGGCAAAAGAAACATAATTGGAGCACTCTGCTTCTTCGGTTGTTCTTGGGCACTAGAGTAGCCCTTTGTGTGTGCGAATAACCGGGCAGAGCATTCCTGAGGCAGCTCTAATTTATTCAAGGTACTGGACTGACATCTGGCTGCCTCCAGACTCCAGGGGAATATATAAGTGGCTTAAAGCCAGTTTTGCCTGTTCTAGTGATGAGAGCAGCTCAGCCAAATCAGAAAATCTGGTACTTGAATATACAAATTATAATAATAATATTTTGTGGCAGAGGAATAAATAGATACTAGCCTTAGCAAATGTGGCCCAATGGTGATGCACAAATAAAACACCATCTGCTGGAGACTTTGCAAGCCGTTAAGATTTGTACTTTTGGGTTCAGAGATTTTTATTAAAATAGATCATCAGGCAAGGTTTAGGGACAGATAACTCAACTGTGACTTCTATTTTGATTTCTTTCCAAAGCATGGCACTTCCAAATACTAACAGTAAGGTTTCTGTTTCCCTTCACAGATCTGCTTTACTTCACTGTTTGGATTATAAAACAGGGATGAAAAGAGTCTGGTTGGATACTCCTATACTCCTTCCTCCATCTTTCTGTGTACTGACGTTTTAGGATATATGGTCTTTCCAGAAAGCTGCAATAAGAAACGTTGCAGTTAGAATCTGCTGATTTTTGATGTTCACTAAATGCACAGAGGGTATGTTGTATGGTATTCCTTCCATCTCAAAACCTCTCTTTTTTGGCCATTGACACATGCCACTGACTTAACTTACACATATTTTGTGGTTTTGCTCTGTGAAAAGGAAGTATTAAGGTCTGAGACACTGTAATAAATTTGTTTGGTTTTGATAGAGATTGACTGCCTGAATGCTACCATTTTTATCAGGTATAAGTTGCTCTCCAAGCTGTGGGATGAAGGACCTTTTGACTTAAATTGGATAAATCATTCACCGTGATTCTTTCAGGAGATGTCAGTGTTTTCTGTTGTGTAAATTTGACTTCAAATACATTTTCTAATGAATTATATCATTCTCAATCTGCAGATTATTCACAAGTAATGCACTACAAATGTAAGAAATTTTAGGTAAGCTGCTTACCATCCTACATGTGTGGTGTTTTTTCCAACACCTATAGGAGGGTTAGATGTAGCTATCAAAACCAAAATATGTATTTCAAATACAATATTATTGCTACTGTCACAGTTTCTGCAATCAAGATCTAGAGACTAGCACTAACATCCAGATCATCTTGTGCTAACAAACCACTCTCATGAGTAGACAACCTGATGACAACCATTCATGATATCAGCTCTAGGCTAATCTGTCCTTTCTGGGGAGAGAGGGGACCACATTCACCTTTCACCTTGCAGGAAACTAAGCAGACAATGAGGAAGAAATGTGAGCCCCATTTTTTTGATGAAGACCTGGTCTGCATAATGATTGAGTGATCAAGTCTACAACAAGGTCATGATAAGGCTTTGAGAAGGCTGCATGGAGTCCTCATAGCAGCCTTCCAGTATCTGAGGAGGGCTTACAAGGATGCTGCTGAGGGACTCTTCATTAGGGACTGTAGTGATAGCACAAGGGGTAGTGAGTTCAAACTTAAACAGAAGTTTAGATTGGATCTAAGGAAGAAATTCTTTACTGTAAGGGTGGTGAGGCACTGGAATGGGTTGCCCAGGGAAGTTGTGAATGGTCCATCCCTGGTGGCATTCAAGGCCAGGCTGGACAGAACCTCGGGTGACATGGTTTAGTGTAAGGTGTCCCTGCCCATGGCAGGGGTTTGAAACTAGATGATCTTAAGGTTCTTTCCAACCCTAGCTATTCTATGATTCGATAAAGGCTGGACTTAATCTTTAACTCTAATCCAGTGTTGGAAAACTGGTTTTGCTCTAACTTAACTGAAGCAAAGGTGACTGGAGATATCTTTTCAATTAGTATTGGTGAAACTGTGCTAGGTTTTGCTGCCATTCAGTTTCATATTTTCCCTTTTTTCATACTGTCTGTCATAGCCTTTTACTATCCTGGGGTGAAAAAATTTGAGCAGTTTGAAGGAGTATCAATACCAGTTAACTTCTTTTCTGCTTTAAAATAGCATTGTGTTAATCTCTCTAAAAGAAGGTGACCTCCCTCAGAGTGTCTTGGGCTGGCATTTAGTTAAATATTTTCTCAGTGATCCTCCGAGAACCTTCCAAGCATACTGGCTGTATCACTTAGAGGTGAGCTAGAACAAGGTTTTCAGATAGAAGCAAAGAGGGAAATTCTGTTATTTCATTTTCTTAATTCTTTCTGAAACTGAATGGAAAGAAAGAATAGTCCATCTAATGTAATACTGAAAAAAATCCTTGCTCTAATCCATCTACTGCTAGTCACCAGGTACCAATCTGAAAAATAACACCAGTGAGTAGTAGTCCTAACATTTAACTCCCAGATGAGGAGGTTTCCTCACTGTTAAAATGCACAGCCAAGACTCTTAAAGTAGATTAAACATTTGAATCTGATCTTTCACCTCTCTGTTGTGTTACAAGGAGGTTTAATCTCAGCCTTCTAACTCCTCTCTCAGTATAGTTCATTTTTCTGTCCCTGGTGCAAGACTCTCCCAGATAAGCTTGTCCTGGTAGTGTAATGTCTTGGACATTTGTGAGATGATAATGCCTGATTTGGCAGTTCTAGTTTAGTGGCACTGATAGTTACTGATCCTGGCATACTTCCATGAAACCTTCACTTTCATGTCTGGGATTGGGCTTTCTGTATGATAGAAAAGGACACCCTCCCATCTGCTCTGCTGAGAGGCATAAACCCAAAATAATTAGGGAAAATATTTTGTTTTTCTGAGCCTACTTAGGTAATACTGAGTTGCTGCAATTTTTCATGTGGATGTCACTCTTACAAATACAACGGAAGAATAGAAAAGTGACTGTTTAGCCACCTATTTGCATCAATGTCTTCCCATTAAAAGACGGGACTTTTCATACCTAGTATCTCAGTTAGTGATTAGGAACAGGACTGGCAATATGCCTGCTATTGTTAAAGAGTTAACCAGGCTATGAGATTCATCCTTCATGTCACACAGCACTGCTAAATATATCTGTTATTAGAGCTCATTAGATTTGCTAAATGTCTACATGTGCCTGACTCCTAGCTCTCAACATGCCTTTGTCCAGCTGACTCATTGATTCATGACGTCTTTTTGGCTGCATCACTGGTAGCATTGATGTTTTTCATTATTTACCGACCGTCAGGCTTCTCTCTTCCTTAAATTTTGCTCCCCCTCTCCCTCTGCAGCATTGTTTAAGAGAAAAATTCCAGTTTTACCCCAAACCAAAATTACAAAAAGCCAAATAACACAAAGGCTGCTGGCTGCGTAAACTTCAAGAAGCAGGGTGTTTTATGGACCCACACAATGGCAGCGTCGTAAAGGAAACCTGAGTGGGTTCCTTTGTGAACTGGTGGGGTGGCTTTACTTCAGAATAAGGAAAACAGCTGTGAGGCTTTCCAAAGTCACTGTCAGAGCAGTGTTTTCACAGACAGAGAGGAAAAAGAACCTAACAGAGAAAACATGCAAAAAACTGCTTGAAGAGCAGGTTTTCCATGACAGGTCAGAGCACAGTAACCCATTTGAAAAAGAGCTGAGACAAGGCATTACAACAGCATGGAAAGTGGTCAGTATTCTCCCAGTCACAAGTCTTGTTCCGCTTAACTGATGCTGGCAAATAACCCTGCTGCAACCTTTTAGGTACAGAGAATCAATGAACTATTAATGGTGCCACTGGATACCCTGTGACACACAAAATAACTTTTATTAGATCAGCAGGATGACTGTAGCTCCCGCTTCCCTGAGGGCTGCAAACAGGAGTTCTCCATTCTGCTTATCTCTGGAAAGTAGAAGAAAAACTTGGACCAAATCTGGATTTGAGGTCATTGTGAACTGAAAGAACCAAGGACACTCCCAGCATTAGAAGAAACATATTGAATGCATCTCTTTGAATATTTTTTGTCCATCATGATGCACATGCTAAGCAAATCAGGAATGACTAATGAGGCTAATGTAATCATCATCACTATCAAATATCTGCTCAGAGTTGCCCTTTCTGCACTAATCAGATTTCACAGTATTAGGACTAGAATTTGTTTTAATATTGCCTTTATACCTTGCAGTGCATATTTGTGTTAGACATGACAGTTGGAGCCATAAGGTTTAATGCTGTGTCCTACAGTCAGAATTTGGTGGTTTAGCCACAGTTTACTGTGTAGTGGCTGTAGGTACCGGAGACTAGTCACTTGATGTCTTTGATTCAATTTACACATCCAGAGAAAAGAGAGAGTAAATGCTTGCAATCTTCTTGATCATTAGATTGATCAGTTAGAAAGTAACTATAGGCACCAAGCAATGTGCAGCCAAGGGAGAAATGGGCCCAACTCATAAAACACTTTGCAACAGTCTGGGTTTTGGGCTGATCCAGGAACAGAGCAAAGATTAAAGCAATCAGGCAAGCTGTAGTAATTGCCATCTCCTAGGAATGAGCTACTAGCAGCTTACAGTCAACAACAGCCCAGTGTCTTCTTGGTGGTCTGTACTTCAGGGAGGTTTCCCCCATGGCCATCCCAGCCAGCACGTATGAGGGCAACAAGATTAGGAAATAGGGGTAATTTTAGGTGATAAAAGCCTGTTTAAGTATATGCCAGCCCTCTAAAGGTGCAGGCCATTAATGTATGCTAGGTGTACATGCTCACCTCTGCCTCCTACTAACCCGAACTGCTGTTGCAGATGTGCTTTAATGCTGAAAATTAGAGCTATAGGATGCAAAAGGGCAGAACTTAAATTCACTGCTGGCTTGACAGAGTTTTGAGCATTCCTTGACTCTGACAGCATTCCCCTCTCAGCCAAAGAAAAGAGGATGCTGAGCTGCTGGAAACTTGGTAGGCAATAGTTAATCCTATGGTCACAATTTTTCAAAAATCAGATGACTTCTGCTATGTCTGAAATGCTATTTTAGTGCTTTAAACTTCAGGCGAACTTCCAGCACAGACACTCCTATATCCCAGAAGACTGATTTAAGTGCATGTATGTTTAAAGCCTGGAGAAATGGCATTTAGTTCAGTGTGCAGTGGATCTATTGCATAAAGGATTAGGAATTTTATCCTCACAACTGCTTCTGCTCTTCACCCATAAACTAACTTTTCTGAGGTTTGTAAGTTTATCTTGGTCAAACAAATTCAATCTTTTTCAGAGAAAAAGATCCAACACTTAGCATAGACCATAGATATATGGGCTAAGTCCTCTTCAGTCCTATCTCAGCCAATTCTTGAGATCTCATTCAATTAAAAAATAAGGAAAGCATCTTCAAAAGTGCTTAGGTGATCCTGAGACCTAAATCATATGGTTTCCCATCGTTCAACTAGGCTCATGGCTGGCCGAGACTTCCACTGAGACATAAATTCCTAAATGCTTTAATTATGACTAAGAAGCAGGGTCCTAAGTCACTTACTTGCTTCTGAAAATTTTGTCAGGGAATTGAGAAACACAGTCAGAGTTTAACCTAATGTGTCAGACTGAACATGCATCCTGATGAGGGCAGAGTTTCAGATTGAAAATGGAGTTAAGGTATCTCCATTAAGAATGAAAGAGCTAATCCAGGCCGATTCAACAAGGGGAAAATAAAATCTGATTCTCTTATGGGTGGTAAATAAAGAAACTTTCACCAAGTAAAATGATCCCTATATCTGCTAGCATGGGTTACACAGCAGTTGCACAAAAGGAGGGGTTAGAGACCTCAGGTACTGGGTTGAGGAGCTTGAGAATAGCCCTTTTTGGGAATCGCATGCATGTATGTAGTTTTCACTAGACTTATTTTTACTCTTTCATCTTCTTTTTCTTCACCTGCTTCTGACAACACTTGATCTTGCTGCCTATTTCTCTAACAATAGCACAGGAACGAACAAACAGTTGCAAAGCTGAGGTACAGCCAGCTGGAGTGCTGGTAGAGGGATGGCTGTTTAACAGGGTCTGATGTACTTTGCTCTTCTCTGTAATGGATTTCCATCAGGAAAACCAGTTCTATACACAGGACAGTAATGTTAAATTGCAAGATTTGCCAGCATAGTTGGAGGAAATGTAGTGCTTGGATGCTCTATGCAGGAATGACTGTCAGGGTAGCCACAAAGGGGAGGAAAGTAAGGGAAGGAAAAGAAAAAAGCTTTGCTTTTTCAAAAGGAGCTATTTTGGGAACTGTTTTGGCACATTTCCCAATTTCTTGTCTTGGTATATGGCAGTCAGTTTAATTAGGGTTTTTTTTTTCTGAATTTGTGCAGTTGTGATTTGTTCTTGGTAGGTCATTAATTTTCTTTCTGCCAGTTTTAATGCATTGCCTTATCAGAGCTAGCAAAAACATGCACTGGCACATGATTCATAGCGATTAATGGTCATCACCCATCTGATGTAGGAGGTGAGAAAAAGAGAAGGTTCACATAGGAAGTGCTACTGGAATTGCTGCATGAAAGACAATATCCATTACAAATACAGTGAAAACATCTCTTGCTATTATATTAAATCTCAGCAAACCCTCATTGTGGTAGGTGCTCTTTATGCCACAATATTTTGTCTCAAAGGGCTTGGCTTTCATCATCAGAAGAATTTAACTGTCATTTCACACTAAAATAGATTTTCACAAATCACATCAGTAAGTGTGATGTGAACTAGGAACTTTGAGGATTTGGGCTGTTGAGTATTAAAGGCAGGATAGACAAAGGGTTGGGTAAGTAGCACTGAGAAGTAGGCTGATTTTCTCTCACAGAGGTAACTTGCAGATTAGAGCCATCAGCATTTCAATTTCTACTACAGAATTATACAATTTTTTAAATTATTTTCTCTTTGGAGTGAGGGAAATAATCTTGTCTACAAGGACAGTGGGACTGAGCACGCTCTCAGCAAGTTTGCCGATGACACCAAGATGGGTGGCTCAGTTGATATGCTGGAGGAAAGGAATGCCATCCAGAGGGACCTTGGCCCACTCGTAAGGTGGGCTGATACCAACCTGATGAAGTTTAACCATGCCAAGTGCAAGGTCCTACACCTGGGTGGGAGCAATCCCAG